>OY856409.1:1388859096-1388874096 GCA_963693085.1 Alisma plantago-aquatica
CTCCCTAGTCGGGTGGGACTTGCTTGGACTCTTATGGTTACCATAACTAGTGAGGACAATGTTTGTCAGAGCAATTGATTCTCAATTGTCTTTGTTGTTATCTGAGAAGTCCCCAATACCCCTCTATTTATAGGTGGGGTTTGGGTCTAGGTTCGCAGTCGATACGGGGGTGGAAGGGACTGGAAGATCTCAAATTTTTACAACATGTGACCACCAAAACATCTGTATGGCACACTAGACAGTCGTATGGCATGCAAGACAATTGTCTCCTATTGTGATACGAACATTTTGTAGTTTCCCAATCACATACAAATTGGCAATTCTTTTCCAATTAATATCATATATTAATTTCCTTGCACAACAAGTAATGTGCAACCAAAATGAACTTGTAAATATCTAAAACCTTCCCTAGGCCGAACTAGGCCATATCACCCATGTAAGATGGCCATTTTTCTCACTCAAACAGTTGTCTAGGGATTCGAGCCAGGCCGGTCGGTTCAATCCATAGCCAATTTCAACTTGAATTAGTCTAACACCCCAAACACCCATCTCAACCCTTGAGACACCTGTTTGGCACTCGAGATAGTCATCTCATGCCATGAGATGGGTGTTTGGCAATGTAGTCAGGCTGTTTGTTGTGTAAATCAAATAGCTAAACACTTCAGTACTTAATTCAATTGTCATTCAAGATTAAACTCCTCTTCTAGGTAGATACTTATGTGTGTGACCCTATAGGTCCCATATTACGTTGGCGGTGAATGTCGATAACAACTTATGACATCATAAGCAATGAGCAGTGCATAGTCACACATCAATGCTACCCAAGTAAATGGAAAGTTGAAGAACAACTTCAACCTACAATATGTGCATGGTGTTATAGTGTTTGTATAGTTCCTTTGTCACTAATGTCAAGATTGAGCTTGATGCATGGAGCAATCACCCACTTTCATCATTCAATCTTATTTCTTGAACCAGAACAGACTGTATGAGATATATGTAAGCACAATATTGATGCAACCCTATTTTAGGGCCTCCTCCTGTGCCTTTTTGCATGATAATCACATCTAAGTAGTTTAGATTACAAGTTATTCCCCTCAATGTGATCTTTTATGATAAATGCACTTATACCTCCTTTTGTGTGTATTTCAGGGCACTTATGCGTGCATTGATACATGGGAGAGAGATGAAGAATGTCTATGGGGCCTTACACCCTAAGAGTGGACCTATCTCTTCCCCGAGCTTTCCTTGGATGCACAAGAGCAATTCGAAGTAAAAGGAGACTATATGAAGAAGATGAAGTAGAGATTAGCACCAAAAATCCCCAAAACGACCATGACACTTCACCACGGTCGTGGCAATTATGCTCCTAAAGTCACAGGGAATGTGCTCAACTTGCACACGAATGACCATGACTATGGATCTCAAAACGGCCATGGTCACTGAAGACCCATGGCTGTGGCCCCCAAAATAGTCGTGGCCAGCACACTCCACCTCGCACATGGTCATCACCTCGCACAAGGCGATTTATGCACAAAGATCCCCAAAATCAATATGGAATTGGTTCATTTTGCATGTGAATGACCATGGTCGTGGGTCTTGAAGACCACCTCGCCCGTGGTGCTCCCCACACCTGTGGAAAACTGAAGACACAATGACCTCCAAGATGCCTCACCCGTGGCTTCTTCCTCCAACACGGTCGTGGTACCCCACACGACCGTGGTACCCCTTACCTACCACGACCGTGGCCACCATACATACTTATCATTTCCACTCCACTTCCCACCTCAACTATTCCATATCCCACGACCGTTCCATGTAAACCCACCACGGCCGTGTCACCTCAACACGATCGTGGTGACCACCTAATCCTACCCATTTTCACCACTGATTTTCCTACTTTGCCCCTACTTACCCTAGTGCTTCCCCACCACCTATATATAGATAAGTGGTGGACACAGCATGAAGGTTAGACTCCCCCAGCTACCATTACTCCTCTCCACTCACTCATGAGCATCCATTGCAATCCCCTTTGCATTTATGCTCTCCATCCATCATTTCCACCTTATTTCCATCATAGAAACCTAGTTTTCTAGGTTTTCTACCATAATCCCCTTCATTTCCATGCCCATCATCCACCTTGGAGGAGGGAGGTCACCCTACAATATCTAAGAGGTGAAGAAAGAGGATCTACTTCAATCTCCATGGAGTCCTATCCCCTTCTTCTCATTTCTTTTGCCTTTTCTTTGAGCATGTCTAGCTAAGCCCCAAGTGGTGGGTTGTTTGGGGTTAAAATGTGACTTTAAAACCATGTTGGGGGGAAATAATTTGTAATGAACATAATTTCATTCTATGATGATTGACTTTGCTTATATCTCATTTCCCATTATATTGCATGTGGTTTGTGCCTTTAACATAGACTGCTTGATTTGTGATGCTTGATGACACTTAGCTTCTAGGAGAAATTGGAATGTATGTAGCAATCTTAAGAATGGCTTCTAGGTCCAATTAGTGGATCCCTAGATAGTCCCCTTTGTTCCTACATACATATCCCTTCTTCTAAAAGTGAGTGTGAGATCTAACTAGCTAGTCTAAGTGTGATTATTGCAATTTCCTGGAGCTTCTTAAAGGCTAGATGGCAAGTAACATGAGGTGAAAAAGCCCTCATCTCTACTCCCATTCCTATCCTTGGATGTCAATTTCCCTAATACCACTTACCCTATAAACCTAGACTTGCCAAGTCCTACTAGAATTACACCTAACCCTAGTTCTCCAACTAGTAGTATAGGGTACATTCTAATAGCACTTGCCTTGTTGTTTGGTTTGGTAATCTAGATTGAAATGTGAGATTTGCATGCCATGTTGACACCCCCAATTAATATCAAATCACATTCCCAAATGGCCCACCGATCCAATCCATTTCTTGAAACCCACCTTAGTCTTCTTGCTTGTTAATGCTAGTTTAGATTAATTTCCTTTGTTCATTCTAGTCAATTGCTTAGTCTTGCTAGTTAGGGTTAACCTAGATTCTTGCTTGTTCTAGTGTTTAGCTTAATTCTTAGATGCTGATTGCCTTGCTAGAGTAGTGTAGATGATATTGCTCATGTTTAGTTGATTGCTTAATCTAGCCTCTTAGACCTAACTTTCCCAAGATAATCTAGTTTTTGGTAATCTAGTTTTCATATTGCCTTTACTTACCTTCTTGCTTAGTGTAATCAAACCAAACCCACTTTTAAACCCTTCAACCCTAGTCTCTACTTTAGGAATGTAGCCAACACCAACTAAGATCTAAGTTACCCCCTCTATCCCTGAGGATCAACCCCCTTGCTTGCCTCTCAACTATTCTATAACATGACCCCATGCGCTTGCAGGAGCATATTTTAGTGTTGTGAGTGAACATTGTTTGGGGAACTTATAAATTCAAAAGATCACACGTGCATGCAACAACACACTAAGCTTTATGGTGTTGTTGTTGGGGATAGAGGTGCTTGGCATTTCTAGTTAGTGTAGCTTAGCCTTTCATACTGCCCTCATCATTGCTATTCTTTATTCTTTGTTCACTTTTGCATACTGTCATTCTAATTTGGTTTTTGTTGCTTGTTTGTGTATTGTGCAGGTGACATATGTGCATGTGTCGTACGTGTTGTACTTGTACTAACTTGGTGTTATACGACCCCAAGATAGGTAGAAGTAGACACCAAAGCCTCTGCAACCAACACCAAGAAACCGAGATAGGTGACCATGAAGCTGAAATACCTCATGGAAATGTTGAACTGCCTCTACCCAACCTACTATGGGATGGAGAATGAATACCCCTACCATCATATTGATGCCTTCCTTGATACTTGTTCCACCTTCCACACACCCACTGCCATCGATTATTCCATCTGGAGGACACTCTTCTCTTTCTCTCTAAAAGAAAAGGCCAAAGAATGGTACATTTCAAAGTCGGAGCTGGTGATGTGGAATGCGATCAAAACGAGTTTCTCAAGAAGTTCTTTCCAATTGCCAAGTTGACCCAAATGTGAAGACGTATCAATACCTTCTCCCAAAAGGAAAATGAACCTTTCTACGAGGCATGGGATAGGTTAAAAAAGATCTTGTGTGACTGACCCCATCACAAGGTACCCTCGTGGCAGCTGGTCCAATCTTTCTACACCAGGTTGGAAGAGTTGAGCCAGAACAATGTTGATTCGTCATGTAGATGCACCTTCATGGAAAAATCACCTGAGGAGTCATGGTCCTTGTTTGAGCACCTTGTTGAGAACTCTCACCATCGAGCTTCTACCAAAGGGGAACATTGTGGTCGGAACTACATCCCTCCACCTCCTCTCGTAGCTCCAACCCAGACCACCGCCAACCCCAACATGATGAAAATGTTGGCGGACATGATGAATATGATGAAGAGACAAGCTGGTGGTTCTTCTAGTCAATCCACCATGGCAGTTGAAGATGAAGAAGAAGAAGTTCATGCTTTGCACTCTTTTGTAAACCGAAACAACCAAGCTCCTATGTCCTACACTTACACTCTCGAGTGGAGAAAACATTCCAACTTTTCATGGAAACAACAAAATGAGGATGGTCAAGGCCAAGGGTAGCTAAGGCCAAGGTATATCTCAAAATTTGAAGATGAAGTTCTTGGGAGATTGAGAAGTTTGGATGAGGTAAAGAAAGATGTGTCCTCTCATGGGTATTCCATTAACCGTATTGAGTAAAGATTGGACCAAATATCACTTTCACTTGCTAGAATGGAGGAAGGGAGACTCCCATCTCAACCAATGCCAAATCAGAACAATGATGGTAGTTTCATAGGAAATGCTCAAAGTTCATATGCTCCACCTTCATATCAAGCACCACCAAAACCCTATGATCCACCACCTCCTCAAGTTCCTCTCAACTATCAATATACTCTACCTCCACCTCACTCATACCAACAACCCCCTCCGCAATATCACCCCCAACCACAACAACAACCACATCCACAGTTCATCCTTTAAAATCCCAACTCACCCCACCAAAGACCACCACTCCTCAATAGCCACAACCCCCTCCACAAGCCTCTTCTTCCACTACCCATGAGCATGTGAAGGCGGTGACGGTATTGAGGAGTAGTCAGACCTTAGAGAAGCCTCATGGTACTGTTGTTGATAGGGCAACTAATGAGGATAGAGGTGATATTGTGATCAGAAAGGTTGATACTGAGATCCAGATTGATGATATTGTGATAGGAACTAGATTTGATACTGTGACACCGAGTAGTGATACCGTGATACCGAACAGTGATATTGTGATCCCCGTAATTCTAGTTGATGATTCTATTGATCTGAGCCATTTGAGAGCCCAACTCCCCCCATTTCCTGATGCTCTTGAGGAGCCTTTTGTTGAGAGAATAAAGAAGAAACATACTGAAGTTATCATGGTAACCTTCAAACAAGTGAAGATAAACATTCCCTTGCTTTATACAGTCAAGCAAATCCCTTCCTATGCCAAGTTTCTGAAAGATTTGTGCACATTTAAAAGGAAAAAAATAGAGAGAACGCCCAAGAAGGTCAATCTCATCGAGCAAGTGAGATCAATTCTACAACACACCACCCTGAGAAAGAGGAAAGACCCTGATTCTCCCATCATTTCATGTTACATTGGTGCACACCGCATAGACCAAGCCCTTCTAGACTTGGGTTCTAGCATGAACTTGATGCCATATGATGTGTTTGCCGAGCTCCAAATGGGACAATTAGGCTCAACTCATTGCACTTTGTAGTTGGCCAACCGACCGGTAAAGACGCCTAGAGGGCGTACTGATAATGTGTTAGTGAGACTTGATGATGAGACTTCTACATTCTTCCCCGCTGACTTCATTGTGCTAGATATGGAAAAAGACACAAGAAGAGTACATATCATCTTGGGGATGTCATTCTTGGCTAAAACTAACACAATGATCCATGTGAGAAGCGGCACCATGTATGTGTTGTTTATGCACATGAAGATCCAGTTGAACATCTTAAAGTCTTTAGCTACAACCGAGGCGATAGGGGCCACATAAGAAGATTGTTATCATGTTGAATGCCTTGATGAAATTGTGGAGGAGTGCCTACATACGTGGATTCATACTGCCACTCAAGGTAGAGGTTTAGAGCCCATTGTTGAGTTTCCCAATGATGATGATGAAGAGGATGAAGTGAACGAGCTAGCCCTAGTGGCTGCAAGTGAGGACCTCCCATCCATTTCTAAGCCATTGAAGAATTCTCTTGAAGAACCTCCAACTCTTGAGCTCAAGTTACTCCCTAAAGGATTGAAGTATGCTTTTTTAGGCTCCAATGACACCTTCTCGGTGATCATTTCTTCTATTCTCTCTCCGGAATAAGAAGAGGCATTGATGAAAGTCCTAAAAAAGAACATTTGGGCCATTGGATGGTCCATTACTAATTTGAGGGGTATTGACCTCTCCATTTGTGTGCATAGGATCTATTTGGAGGATGATGCAAGGCCAACCCGCCAATTGCAAATGTGGTTGAACCTAAAATTGAAGGAAGTTGTGACCCAAGAGGTTGTGAAATTGTTAGATACTGGGATTATTTATCCGATTTATGATAGCACATGGGTGAGTCCCATCCAAGTTGTACCAAAGAAGGGTGGGATCATAGTGGTAGAGAATGTTGATGGTGAGATGATGTATGTTAGAGAACAGTTCAAATGGAGAATGTGTATAGACTATAGAAAGATCAATGAGAAGACTAAGAAGGACCACTATCCTCTTCCATTCCTTGATCAGATTTTATAGAGGTTGGCATGGCAAAGTTTTTATTGCTTTCTTGATGGATACTCCGGGTACTTCCAGATTGTTGTTCATCATGCGGACCAAGAAAAGACGACATTCACTTGCCCTAGTGGTACTTTTGCTTACCAGAGAATGTTGTTTGGGTTGTGTAATGCCCCTTCCACTTTTTAGAGATGTGTGACCTCCATCTTTGCCGACATGCTTGATTCGTCACTTGAAGTGTTCATGGATGATTTCTAAATTTTTGGTAAAACCTTTGATGAGTGTTTACTCCACTTGACCGTCGTTCTTGAGAGATGTATCAAGGTTCACCTCGTACTATCTAGGGAAAAGTGTCACTTCATGGTACCCGAAGGCATAGTTATGGGTCATCAGGTTTTAAAAGACGATATTGAAGTTGATAGGACCAAGGTGGGACTCATTTCTACTCTTACCATTCCTTTTACCGTAAGGTATGTCTAGTCTTTCTTGGGACATGCATGTTTCTATCGTCGCTTCATCAAGGATTTTAGCATAATCTCAAAACCTCTATGTCATTTGTTGGAGAAAGATGTTGAATTTCACTTTGATGACAAGTGTGTTGAAGCCTTCAACCACTTGAAGAAAAAGCTCATTTCTACTCCTATAATGCAGCCCCCAGATTTCTCTTTGCCATTTGGGATCATGACTGATGCATCCGACATGGAAGTGAGGGCTATGCTAGGTCAAAGAGTTGTTTGGATTGCCCACGCCATCTATTATGCTAGACTCTAGACGAAGCACAAAGAAGCTACACGACTACAAAAAAGGAGTTACTTGTAGTTATCTTTGCTCTTGACAAGTTTTGATCATATTTTCTGCAAAACAAGGTAGTGATATACACAGACCATGCTGCATTGAAGTATCTCATGGCAAAGAAGGGCTTAAAGCCAAGGTTGATATGGTGGATTTTGCTGCTTCAAGAGTTTGATATTGAGATCGTGGACAAGAAAGGAAAGGAAAATTCTACCGCTGACAATCTCTCCCGAATTGAAGCACCCTTTGATGATACAAGACAAATTAAAGAAATAATGCCGCACGAACAAATCTTCCTACTCTCATCCACTCAAAGGCCATGGTATAAACACATAGCTAACTTCTTAGCTAGTGGAATGATACCAAGCACATGGACAAGGGAGGAAAGCAAAAGGATGTTTGCTATGGTAAAAAATTATGTTTGGGATGATCCTCATCTATTCAAATATTACCTTGACCAACTCATTAGGAGATGTGTTCCTGAGATGGAGCAACAAGAAATTCTATCTATGTGCCATTTCGGAGTATGTGGAGGTCATTTTGGTGGGAAATGCATGACTACCAAGGTTCTACAAAGTGGATTCTATTGGCCCTCCTTGTTTAAAGACTCTCATGAATTTTGCAAGTGCTGTTTGAAGTGACAAAAGGTAGGCACTATCTCAAAGAGGGACATGATGCCTATATCAACCATTCTTGTGGTGGAGGTGTTTGATCATTGGGGGATTGACTTCATGGGTCCTTTTCCTCCCTCCTTTGGATATGTCTACATTTTGGTGTTCATGGATTAAGTGTCAAAGTGGATTGAGGTTGTCACAACTAGAACCAATGATCACAATGTGGTTTGTGATTTTGTGAAATCAAATATCTTTAGCCGGTTTGGTGTGCTAAGAGCCATGATTAGTGATGGTGGAAGTCACTTCATCCATCAGACATTTGAAGGGATACTCAAGATGCATGGAGTGAATCATTGTGTGGCTACTCCTTACCACCCCAAACAAGTGGTCAAGTTGAGTTGGCCAATTGGGAGATAAATCTCATTCTAGAGAAGACAGTGAGACCGGACCACAAGGATTGGTCATTACGTCTTAATGAGGCTTTATGGGCTTATAGGACTGCATATAAAGCCATGATTGTTACCACACCATTCAAGCTTGTTTACGGGAAAAGCTGTCATCTGCCGGTTGAGATGCAACATAAGGCATTGTGGGCTTTGAAGGCCATGGACTTTGATGGAGAGAATGTTGGGATGAAGAGGAAGTTTCAGCTGAATGAATTAGAGGAGTTTCAACATGAAGCTTACAAATTGTCCAAGTGCTACAAGGAGAGAACAAAGTTTCTACATGATAAGATGATTAAGAAGAAAGACTTTAAGCCCAGAAAATGGGTATGGCAGTATAACTCAAGGATGAAGTTCTTTCTCAGAAAACTCCGGTCCAGATGGGAAGAGCATTATCTAATCAAAAAGGTGTATTCATCCAGAGCTGTGTTTATTTGTGAGAAAGAATGAGCTAAAGAATTTACCGTGAATGGTCATATCTTGAAATCAATTGTGGAAGTTGGTCCACACAAAGCCAATCAAAGTTTTGATATCATGATGCTAGTGGAGGAACATCAGATTGATGAGGAGATGTGCTTGAATGCACATGAGAGAGACATTTACTTCAAAGATGCTTTGGGCATCCCACAAGAACAAATGAAGTCAAGAATCAATAAGCCCAACTGAAGGCGTAAAATTTAGCGCTAGTGGGAGGCAACCCACCTAGGTTTGGGAACTTTTTCACCCAACCTTCACTTTTTGATACTTTTGTTTTCTTTTCCATGAAATACACACACACACACTTGTGCTTGATAGTTTTTGTTTGAGTTTTGTTGAGATGTAGGTTACAAGTTGAAGAGAGAGATAGAGAGGGAAAGACATGGTTGTTGAAGCTGAAATGTGGCAATGAATAATTTTTTGTGGAAAGATATTAAAATTTTCGAATTTAAGTTGATAAAGTACTGAATGAAGAACCATCACAACCATGATGCCTCAAAATGACCGTGGTGATTTAATTGCAAAATCTCAAGAAATTTACAGCAACGTCACCAAATTTGTGAAGGAATGGCCATAGCCGTGGAGATAAAAATGACTGTGGCTACCTCCACGGCCATGGCAACATGAATGCAAGACGACCGTGGTGACCACCACGGCCATGGTGAATTAAGTGCAAAATTTTGAAGGAGTTACAGGGATGGAGGAGATTTTGTACATGATCAGCCACGGCCGTGGTGACCCACCACGGCCAAGGCAAGAGGAGCACACCACGATCGTGGTGAGGGTCGATCTACAACTATCTCCACCCCCACCACGACCGTGGCATCCACCATGGCCATGCTACCAAACCCCCACCATGACCGTGGAGACCCATCACAGCCGTGGTGGGGCCCGACCCCGCCATTTTTTTTCACTTAAACCCCACAAAACCCCATGACCCTCTTCACTTGTAAACTCATTTTCTCAAATCCAGAATGTCCGTGGTGACATGCTCCACCCCCAACACCTCCAATCTTGCTTCTCCAGCTTAGGTCCTCCAACAAATTGATCTCCAATCAATTTCTACATCTCCACCACCTCTCCCTCTACCGTTTCCACTAAAAAACCTATACCAATTGAGCCTCCATCTCCATTTTTGTTCTCCACCTCACCTACATCTGCCCCACACAAATCTCACCAAAATCCACCAATATTTGCACAAAACCTTCAACAAATCCATCCTCCACCATCCAAGCAACCATCTTAGCCGATTCTACCCATCAATCGACCTCCATTTCACCTCCTACACAAAAATATGAAAACCACAGCCATACCACCATCACCATATCCAAAAAAATTAAGGGAATTACCAAGGCAGTGAAGAAGGGGGCTCAAAAGAGCCTTGAGGTGATCACCGGAGGCAAGGTGCGCACCAAGAGAGCCTCTTACCAAGTCTCCATGCTTTCCCACACCCCATCACCGTCAAAATTCATCTCCCAATCACTCCCCCACTCAGTGTTCGTAAGTGCATCCCGCACTCGATCGTCAGACAACCACCACATCACAGATGAGACATATAGGGAGGAGGAGGAGGAGGAGGAGGAAGCATCATAGGAGAACCTAGATGATATGATCGATGAGGTTGATCCAGAGGTCACAACCCACCAAAAGCAAGGCATGGGCACTGTAGACCCATCTTCATCAAAACTGCCTCCACAGACCACACCAACATGCTACTCTACCTCCTCATTAGGGGGGAGACTATAGCAGCAACCGCAAATAAGGCGACAATTGATGATAGAAGAGAAGGACCACTCATGGTGATACCCTGAGCAACGGGTACCACTAAATCTTGATATGAGCTTGGGGTCAAGATCCTACCGGGTTGAAGAGGATGATGATGATACTGATGAGGAGGAAATGGATTCTAAGCCAGAGGATACTTTGGATACTTGGAGGCAGACAGACTAAAGGGGTTTGGCAAGGCTCCTGTTGGAACATCATATGGAAGAGACCAGAAGAAGATGCAGATCACACCCATCTACCCCGAGTGCATGTCCAGGAGAGTTATCTCCACTAGATATGGGTGTGAAAAGGTAATTGCAGACCTAGGAATCAAAATAGAGGTGGAAAGGAGGATGAAACAAGTCAGTTTGTGGAAGGTGCTTTTCACAACACAAACCACATATGTGGAGTTTACACAGTAATTTTTCGCCACATTAGAGAAGATCACGGTCAAAGGGGAGGAAGCCTCAAGTTCACAATGCTCTACAAAGTACACACATTGACTGCTTCTAAACTGAATTACATCTTTGCAAAGGACCCTTAAGAAGCTAAAGAAATGAATGATGGCTTAATTGAGAGGGAGGTTGGCTTGGACTATGCTAGATTCTGGAATGCTATGACAATAGAGTGAAAATATACATTTGACAAGTCAAAGACCATGTACATCAATAATCCTTTGATCATATACGTGCAGAAAGTCATTGCCAACACTATTATAGGGAGGTATGATAATCAAGACAACATTTCACAAAAGGACCTCCTTGTGTTACATGCTATAACTGAGAAACTGCACATCAACCTAGGGTCGCTCTTGATAGACCACATGAGGAGAATTCCCTTCAAAAGCAAAACTCCATTTGTTATGGGAGGGATTGTGACCTCAATTGCTATAGCCCTAGGCTTTGATGTTACTGGTCTTAAAGAAATTGAGGGAGCTCAGTTTGTTGATTTAAAGTACCTTGTGCGTTCATAAATGATCATAATTAGGAACAAGAGGCTGATATATAATGTGAAATCCATAACAGCACATAAAAATCTTGATCTTCCCTATCATGATACCCCTCTCCTCGCTGCTTTGGGGGTCCCCGACTTACTACACAAAAGGCTAAATCGATGGGAGCAAGACAACCCCCAAGAAAACTTCAACCCCACTGCTACACAAGTAGAAGAAATAGAAGAATCAAATGCACAACATCAAGAAGAAGAGGGAGGAGAGCAAAGAAGACACCCCCAAAGGGTGAGAAGGATGGATGAGACAACATCCCAGCTGCAAAAGTCTTCAGTGAATGCATATGATATGTCATCCATCCATGTGCAACTTGAAGGCATCCAGAAGACACAACAAGACATGCAGCTCATCCAGCAGTACATGTGGTAGGACCAACAACAAATGCATCAACAAGTCAACCACTTGTACCACTACCACCATGCGCAGGCACAGAGAAACCCCGAATGGGGTGAAGACTTTTGGGGTGATATTTTGGGATATCAGGAGACCTACCCTCCCCCTTAGGACGCATATTGAGGCTATTATTACCAGTTCCCACCAACCCATCCAGGACCTCCAACTCCTCAACAATACCAACTGGACCAACCTGATCATCCATAACAGGGAAACCTACCCTTTGATTTGCAACACCAATCGTGATCTTCACCCTACTATCCCTAAACTTGAGTTTCATGACGAGGACAACATGATTCAAAAGTTTTGGGTGGTAGGGCGGTATGCATCACCATATCTCGTCTCTCATTTTGTTTGCACCTGTCTCACTTGATTTTTGGAATTGTTTTCTTTTACCCTTGTTAGTGTAGATTTCTTCTTGTTAGCATTCATGCATACATGTAGTTTAATTTCATACATTTTTGCATCATTTCTCAAAATGTTTTCTCTTCCATGTCATGCATTGCATTCTCACATAGATTTGGATAATTTTTGTGTGTTTTAAATTAGGATTTGCTATTTTATGCTTTAAATTCCCTAAATGTAGGTGTAGATGTGATTGATTGCAAATTGGCACCATTTTGGCCAATTTTGCCCAAATTTAGATGTTCTTGCCTAAAAGCATGTTTTAACTTAATCTCCAATTTTTGTACTAAAAATAGTGATCTTTGACAAATGCATGGCACATTTTTAGAGTTTATTGCTATATAATATTAATTATTGACTTTTTACATGTGCATAATCTCTCTCAAGTTTATGAATGTTTTGGTTGATTTGTGAGTTGAGCAAGCTATGAATGCATAGAGCCTAAGGAATCACATGAAATAAATGTGAATCTCATGTTTTTCAATCATGTGCTGTGTGATCATTTGATGAAGTGTTGGATTAGCTTTCACGTAGGAAATCTTATGTTGAGGACTACACTAGTGAACCCCCTTTGACCCGACTCTTATTTCACCATCTTCATACCTCTCTCCCTCATGAAAGGATGCCTTAGAGCACATATTCAGCCTATGCAACCTCTAAAAATTTGGGGTGACCATATCTACATCCCTCCACTTCACTCTATCCACCATATGCCATACCTACGCCAAGGGCAAAAGAAAAGAAAAGAAGAAAAGAGAAAAGCAAAAAGAAAATAAAAGATGATCCTGTTTAAGAGCATCTAAATAAAGAAAAGAAGAGTGTACAAAAGCACTCCAATCTCTTATCGCAACCATTTCTCCCTTTTTCATACCCATTGAGCTAGAAAACATCAAATCTAGCTCACTTCACCCTTTCTACATCCATGTGGGTCATTCAGTGTGGTTTGAGACATAAGATTGAATGCTTGAAAGTGAAACAACACTCCTAGTCATCATTGATTAATGCCAACATGAAACGGTTTACATGGAATTGCATGAGGGACATATGGAAAGATTGTGTATTCTTCTCTCTATATTTGAAGTTTGTATGCTCAATTCTCTTTTCATAATTGGTTTGTGAAAGTGGCGAGGAGAGAGGTGGAACACATGCACCTAGTCACTTCTAAGACCATTTAGTCAATAATATTCTACTGTAATGCATTTATCATTCTTGGGTAATTGAAAGAAATTGAAGAGAGAGATTAGGTTGGAGCATACTTGAGGACAAGTATGTTTTAAGTTTGGGGTGGTGATGAAACCCTATTTTATGGCCTCATTCTGTGCCTTTTTGCATGTTATTCACATCTAAGCAGTTTAGATTACAAGTTATTCCCCTCAATGTGATCTCTTATGAAAAATGCACTTATGCCTCTTTTTGTGTGTATTTCAGGGCACTTATGCATGCATTGATGCATGGGAGAGAGATGAAGAACATCTATGGGGCCTTACACCCAAAGAGTGGACCTATCTCTTCCCTGAGCTTTCCTTGAATGCACAAGAGCAATTCAAAGAAAAAGGTGGCTAGATGAAGAAGATGAAGTAGAGATCAACACCAAAAGCCCCAAAACAGTCGTGGTATTTCACCACGATCGTGGCAATTATGCTCCAAAAGTCACAGGGAATGTGCTCAATTTACACATGAATGACCACGGCTGTGGAGCTCAAAATGGTCATGGTCACTGAAGACCCCATGGTCGTGCCCCCCAGAATGGTTGTGGCTAGCACACTCCACCTCGCTTGTGGTGATTTATGAACAAAGGTACCCAAAATAAATAGGGAATTGGTCCATTTTACATGTGAATGACCACGGTTGTGGCCACCACCACGACTGTGGGCCTTGAAGACCACCTCCCCCATGGTTCTCCCCACACCTGTGGTGAACTGAAGACACAACGACCTCCAAGATGCCTCTCGCGTGGCCTCCTCCTCCAACATGGCCGTGGTACCCCACACGGCCATGGTACTCCCTACCCACCACGGCTGTGGCCACCATACATACTTATCATTTCCAATCCACTTCCCATCTCAGCCATTCCATAGCACACGACCGTGCCATGCAACACCCACCACGGCCGTGGAGCCTCAACACGATTGTGGTGACCACCTAACCCTACCCATTCTCACACTGATTTTCCTACTTTGCCCCTACTTACCCTATTGCTTCCCCACCACCTATATATATATAGGTGGCATCCACAACACGAAGGTTAGACTCCCCCAATTGCCATCACTCCTCTCCACCCACTCTTGAGCATTCATTGCAATCCCCTTTGCATTTATGCTCTCCATCCACCATTTCCACCTCATT
>OY856409.1:1388879096-1388989096 GCA_963693085.1 Alisma plantago-aquatica
ATTTCACTAATGTATCATGTGTCACTAAGACTATACATGTTGGGAATAACTGATTATAGCTTATCATTATACATCACATACACATCATCAACATGTATCATGTCCATGTTCAGCTCCATGTATCTCACTTGTCATCACATTAGCATTTATTGTTCCATTCCATGGTCATGATAATATGTATCCAAAATTAGAGTCAACACGTAAGTTACTCATATTGTGGGCATTACATTTTCATTAGGGTACAAACAAGCATGTGAGGGTATATATCTATCCTTGTTTGGTTGATTCCAAATATCGAAGCACACACACATCCTAATAATGGAATTAAGGTTTCTATAGTCAAGATAGCCAAATAAACATATCCACAAACTATCAAGCTACTATACTCCATCGCTTAAAAAGGTTTAACCTAACAAATCAAACAAACTATAGGCACAAAATGAGTTATATAAACTTCGTGTAACATCCTCAACCTTCACCTTCCATGAAAAACCAACAAAACAAGGCAAAAGAAACATAACTACAAAGTCATGTTAACTAAAACATGATAGTTACCTTCATCATCATCTTCATGAACTTCTTTACCACTGATAGAAGTAATATGTCCAACATGAACCTCATCAAGCATCGCTTCATGACATGTAGGGAAATGAGTCTTGATATGACTTGGCTCTCGACAATGGTGGCATATGATCTGGACATTAGGTATGGGAGGACACCTACAAGGGGGATGCTTCTTATAACATGTAGAGCATACATCACTCTTTGAGTCTTCACCACAGAACTTCCTCTTATCTTAATTCTTACCTTGATAACCTCGGTAAGATTCAATAGTTAAAGCCTTATTCACCATATGTGAGAAGGTTAGTGGTAGCTGAGGAACCAACCTTCATCCAATGTTGTAGAACAAACTATTCAAGAATAAACTAGCATGCCTTTTTTCAGTCAAACCCTTAGCATACCACTCTAGTAAAAAAAAACTTTTACACATACTCTGCCATTGTCATGGAATTCTGACGTAGGTTGTAGAACCCAACTTCCTTCTTTCTCAGTGATGTAAGTGACATATACTTCTCTCTAAATAGAGTTAGGAATTGATATCATGTCATGGAAGCAACATTATGAGTCTTGGCCATTTTGTTCCACCAATGATGAGCTAGCCCACTAAGCATGTATGTAGAAAAATAAACCTTCTGATGCTTGAGACATACCATGCCTTGAAAAATTCATTCAATAGCGAGAATCAGTCATTAGCTTTTCCACCATGTGCACTTCATTCTCACCATGAAAGTGCATAGGATGCAACTTCACAAAAACTGTGAGCAAACACTCCTTAGACTGTGAAGTAGGATTCCCCATTAGGGTTGAGGAAAGAAGTCCTAAAAGATAAACCAATTCATGGTCAAAGGGATCCTCATACTTGAGGTAGTCGAAGATGGTGTTGAGGTAGACTGCACAACTATGGGTTGATTTTCAACTATCAGGGGGGAGTTTGAGGCACATGATGCACATTGAAGGGACCCACTCTTGGTATCTCATGCTTGGACTCCTAAGGTGTCGCAAGATCAGATGATTTGTCAACAATGGAGTTGAATCCAACCATGCCAAGATGTGCCTACACAAGGAAAATGTATAAGGTATAAGAAGTCTATATGAGAGGTAAAAACCTATGGGTGATAAAGATTGAAATCTTCAGATTGACTGACTCCCTTGGTTCTGATACCATACTTGAAAGGAGTTGGACTCGATAGGAGAGATACTAACATACTTTGAGGGAGTAATAGAAAACCCTTCCATGCCAAACTTGATATAATTTTTCACAAAGGATTGGAGACTAAAATTCAAATATGTAATGTATCATATACCAAAAGTGTAGCAGCAAAATATAAAAGTCTAACTATTACAATTATTATTTCTATCATAGTCTCATCACCATGCAGGGTGAATACAAAAACTAAAGGAAACTAAACTATACCCAAGAGGCTACAGAGAGAAACCTGGATATTCCAATATATCTCCAAGGAAAGATTACTCTTATGCAGGTTGTAGCTGGGGTTCACCTACAACAAGATCATCTCCACCTCAGGGGTTGGGAACACCCCCACAAGAGAAGACAAGGTGAAAGTTTATCATAAAAAGCTGGTATGCACTTGTAATAGGGATTGAACAATTATATAGGAATTAAGTATATCAAAAGTAAAGTAATATTGTCCCCAATGGAAGAGGAAGGTGGAACATCCAAATGAATATCAAAAGAAATCTTCATATAGTAAGACAAAGAGATTAAATGAAGAAATAACAAGTTCAATAAAAAAATCCTTTCTTAAAAGAATAGAGAGTAAGTATGAAAATCAGTGCAAACAATTAGATTGAATTAAGTTCAATGTGGATTATATTATAGACTACAATCATCCAAAAGTAGGGCCACAACACTTCCAAATCATGTTCTTAGGAAGGAGGTGAGATCACCCATAGTCCTATGTGTGTGTATATATATATATATATATATATATATATATATATATATATATCATGTGAGAGCACCAAAATCCCAAATATAAGAAAAGTTATACAATGGGATCCAACCCCATAATATTTTTCTATCAATGGATAAAGATAGTCTAATAAATTAAACATGCATTAAATAGATAATAAAGATAAGTCCACTCCAAACAATCCTCCAATTTAGGTTTTCTATTAATAAGTCAAACAATAAGATGCAAGAATGCAACAAGAGTTGCAAATTGAACAAGTATCAACAATTTCAAATAAAAGAAATTCAATTTGCATTATCACTAGTCTATAAGTTGAATTTCAGTGAATTGGACCCAATTGGGTCAAACATGTACAACCAAGTGACATGTAGAGAAATATGACACAATCAAGTAAAAGAGAGAGAGAGAAATTATAAGATATTGTCCAATATGACTCATAAGGAGAAGTGACATACCTCAAATTGAGTACCAACATGTCAAAAATCCAAACCTAGATCCAAAATAGGGTCTGAAGCTCCTATTAAATTTTGATATGAATTAGGGTTTGGGTTCCTATAAACAAAATTCTAAAAGACCCTTTTTATCATTACTAATTCAGATTATGAAAATTATATATTCAGATAGATTACATCTTCAAAATTTCAAAACATATTCATTTGTTAATTTATGACTTATAATTTATTTTACAACATCAAAAGATAATTAGAAGAATCCATAACAATCACATATTAACTTTGTTGTAATTAGGTTATAAATACTATACCAAGTGATAGATATTATTTTTCTAATTCCAAAACATGTTTTACTTTATATTTCTAATAAGTGTACAATTAGTTATGCATTATTGAACATAAATCCATCGAATGGAATTTAAAATTGAAAAGACAATGAAAAAGACCGATACGACCCTACATCATGCATCCACACTTTGATGTGTGATAGTGTACATTGGTAACCTTACCAAAATCCACGCATAAACAAACAAACATAAGGGAAAGAAATACAAACTTGCCCATTTCAATGAGACAGAAATCAAAATAACCTAAGGCCACATCAGTAAAAAAATTTAACAATCATCCTTTTGTCAGTTATTCTGTGGGAGAAACACAAAGCTCAGGAATGTCTCCATTTGGGAATCAAACTTTGCCCTTAAAAAAATGGCCAGATAATAGAAACTGATGATGACCTGGGCTCTTCCTTGCCCTGGCAATCTTAGTGAACCAACATGGGGGTTGCGAGACAACCAAGGAGCAAAGACAACTATCATTGCCATAGTCACTATGAGGAGTAATGCTAGATACAAGAGAAAGTAAAACTCACATAATAGAAAGCTACCTACACATTCCCCATGTTGTTACCAAGTTGATCGAGAAGAAAATCGAAAAACAATGTGACTAGAAATGAAGATGACACATGTGATTTTAGAATCATGACTGTTGGTATGTATGCCCATAGAGCAAGTCATGTGATGATTGTAATGGGATACTTTGTAAATGATTTGAATAATGATAAAGGCAATTTCTGATCTACATGTTTTAACTGTTTCTGAGATGATAGTGTAACATGATAGATGTCTAAAGAATTATTTACTCGATGACGTATGCTTTTAGGTTAAGGACCTAAACGATGAGATCATACGGATGTTAAGAGTATACATTCTGATTTTGTCCCTAGTCGGTTGTTATTGTGGAAATAACCATAGACATCAATAACACTAAAGACTAGATTGTGTATTGGTTGATGACAGAATCTCATTAGTCATGATATAGTGATATCAAATCAAGAACATATGTACTTGTTAGAGAACACGTGTATCGAACAGAGCCACTGTGAGAGTGATACATGGAACCATGATTTGGTAGTCACAGTCATCTCTCACAGTGATGGTGGTGAGTGTGATTCTTCGACCTAAAATCACTACACTCAAAACATGTCGTTGGGTACACTTTGACATCATCAAACAGAGTCCTAAAACATGGGTTGTTATAAAGGTGATGATTGGGTGGCTTTGACACATGGGGCTTTTGAGGGGTGAGTGATAGATATGGGATTTTTCCCCCTAAGGCAGTTTGATGTCCATGGCCACTTGATGAGTAGGATTGAGAAAGGCATGCACATGCATATGTGAATCAATATGTGATATTGATGTCACACACATCTCACCCAGTCTACTCTGAGATCAAGGAAATGGATGAACATTGAAAGGATGACTGTACCATGCCTTGAGTTCATTCATGACATTAGTGTTAAAGGAATTATACATTCACTGTAACACCATTCACAGATTGTAGGATTGAAAGTTGTTCTCCAACTTTCTATTTCACTTGGGTAGTACTGATGTGTGACTAGGCACCTCTCTTTGCTTGTGAAGTCATAAGTGTTATGGACTTTCACTGCCAACATGAAATAGACCTGCAGGGTCACACACACTAGGACATATTCCTGGAAGAGGAGTTTCTCCATAAATCTTGTTTGGATTGATTACTAAAGGAGTTTAGTAGTTCAATTAAACACCCAATCGATTGATAGCTCAAAATCATGGTATTCAATGTGTTGGATCAAATGATTAGAGTATCAGATTGATTGAAACTGCGATTGACTAATTTGCTGCCCCAACCGATCGGCTCATAGAGATGAACTGATCGGATCAGGCTAGTGAGCCGACTGGATCAGGTCAATGAACCGATTAGTTCCTAGTGTTGAACTAGTCGGGTGACCAACCGAGTTCGTTTCACTTGTCAAATTTGATCTGGATAAGGATTAATATATGATTAATTGGAAACGAACATGAAAGACAATTCAAGTTGGACCAAGAGCATGAACCGATCGACTCAAGCATGAACCAATTGGCTTAGATGCCCAAACGATCAGTTCAGGTATGAACCGATCAGCTGAGGTCACCAACCGACCGTTTCAGGGTTGAAACGATCGGTTCAACTGGCACAATTTATCATATTTTGTGGAAAATCTCAAACCCTTCTACTCTTGCTTTAATCCCGCATTTCCCGGGGTAGGGAACCCTATCCCATGATCCTCCTATATATAGGGGTATTGGGGGCTTCTCAAAGTACAACTCAGAATACTAGTTGCTCTACAAAGTTGTCGTTCTCTTTGGTTGTGGTAACCAGGAGAGCCTGAGTAAGTGCTACCCAATAAGGGAGGCACAACAAGGGATAGACAACTGCAGAAAAGTGACTGGTGGGAGGAGAGTGTGTCAGTGACTAGTACACCGACAATAGGGTATGACTCCTTCTGGTGCCTTGTGTGACAAGGCGATCGGAGTTCCAGGTGGTCTGTGTGGACTACTACAGAGGCGGGAGACTTCTGCCGTTCGGAGGACAACTGTCAATCATGATAGTCCCGGTGAGACCAGGAGATGCACATACACCGTCCAAGACCGGAGGTGAAGACTGTGCAAGTCGCGAGGTAATGTCGCCGAGCAAGCCTCGGGACAAGGTATGTTTCTACAAACCAACCTTCCTACTGTATAGACGTTGACACGATTCCTTTATACTGGGTTTGGGGGGAAAAGTTTTGTTTCCGCTGCCATCTCTACCTCCTCTAAAACCCAACAATGGTATTAGAGCTACGTCAACTGCTCTATACTTTAGGATTATCGATGTGGTCGATTTTGGTTTGTCACCTTTATTTATTGCATACGATGCGAATAAAATTGGCTTTATGCATGTCCAATCCTAAATCCAAAAATCCTAATATACATATATGATATGTAATATGAATGCACTCGATACACGTCACCCTTAAATGAGTTTTGTGGTGGATATATAGCGTGGTTATGGACAATAAACCCTATGTATGTGTTTGGGCCACAAGATATGATTGATTAGCTAATGCTCCAAACTTCAATGTTGACCCATCCAAACCATATAAACCTATGAAAACAAGGAAAATACACGCGAGTATCCCACATCGTTGCATGTGGATGCTTGCATCTCGGTCTGCACACCGATTCCCTATCTCCTATTCCTGATGTAACTGGAGATAAATCGAGATTTCTTTCCTACCTTTTCTCCCCCCGAATGTAACTTGGGGTTTCCTTTTTCAAATGTAAAATAGGATAAATATTTTATTTCTTGTTATGTCGAAGAACGACGAACAACCTGGCGATGACTGAGATGATCGGTTCAAGGCATGAACCGATCGATTGGCATTCTAGATGACCAATTTGAGGAGCGAGATGAGTGGGTAGCGACCTGAGGATATGCACGACGACCAGTGAACCGATCGACTAGAGGTGCCAGTCGATCGACTGGTGGCACCCAACTGACCGGCATGATGGCGAGACGATCAATCATGGAGATGAGTTGATCAAACCCAGAAAGGCAAAGCTCAGAGTTCATCTTGTAAAGGTTGCATGTGATGTAGACCTAGATGACTGTGATTCCTCTTGGCTCGAGGAAACACATTAGGATGGCCATAATCATCGCTTTTATCGTTTTGCATGTTTTATGTGGGATATGTCATGTATATGATACATACTATGTATTGTGGTGATTGGATATGTATATGTACCTATAAAACCAAACCCCTCATTAAATATTAAAGTTTTAGATGCCTTCCAAATGTGACACATGTGAAAAGCTTGATCGGCCAAGTGTGGGCACACCCTAGCGTGGTACACCGTCTATCTCGTGGAAGCGTGAAGGATGGATATGTGGGTCTGCCCTAGCAGGGTGCATATTTATCGTGTTGGCTTTGGATCAGACTTAACAAGGTGACCTAGATAGGATCTAGCACCTTGAGGCATGGAGGTGATCATGGCAAGGAGTTGCACATGCCATCTTTCAAGAGTTGCATATGATGCAATTGGCAAGAGTTGCCTACCTGGAAGATCTAAGTTGTGGGTGACAGCCCTAGCTGGTCCATGACTCAGAGGATTTTAGGATCTTGACCCACTAGAAGATTGTACGCTGCAACCTTCCGAATTGATGGAGAGCACTGTCACTTTGAATCAAAATAGTGGGAGCGATAATTAATTAAAGGACTAATTAACTATCGTCAAATTTTATTCAAATCAAATCAAATGAAAAGGAGTTTTGACAAATGTAATTTTCTCTTGTAGAATGGCAAAAGAATCATCTTTTAAAATGAGAAAATTAATTGAGAATAAATTCCATAACTGGTTGGGGATTGTGAGAAGTGTTCTGCACGATCTAGATATACCGGTAGCCTTTGAATCCACTCCATGTACACTTAATGCATTGTTTGAGAAGAAGGATAGTTCATTGATGAAGATTAATGGAACAAAGTCCAAGGAAAAAGGTGAGGGAGAGAAGGGTTCTCTCGCCAAACCAATGTCAGATTCTTCTGCATGGAATGGATGGAAGGAACGATGGAAGAAGAAGCGAGAGATAGAGATCTCTACTTCTGGTGTATACGTGATAGAGATTAACTTTACTACTTCTTTGTCATGGGTACTTGATACCGGATGTGGATCTCACATTTGTTCAAATATGAAGGATATTAAGAGAAGTAGGTCTTTGGGGAAAGGCGAGGTTGAACTACGTGTTGCCAATGCGGCAAGGGTTGCCACCAGTGCCGTAGGAACCTATGAGTTAACTCTACCTAGTGGGCAAATAATAGAGTTGAAGAACTACTATTATGTACCTGCCATAAATATGAATATCATTTCCGTTTCTTGTTTAGACAAGGATGGTTTTGAATTTCTCATTAAGAATGGAAAATGTTCCATTTCAAAATATGGGATCCTTTATGGCAGTGCCCCAATGTCTTATGGTCTATACTTGATAGATCTAGAGACAAGTGTATACAATGTAAATACCAAAAGGCAAAAACTCAACAACTCAAACAAAACATATCTTTGGCATTGTCGTCTAGGGCACATAAATGAGAAGCACATCTCTAGACTCCATAAATATGGTTATCTAGACTGTTTTGATTATGAATCAATAGAGACATGTGAATATTATTTGTTGGGCAAGATGACCAAGACTCCCTTTTCAGGTAAAGGTGAGAGAGCTAGTGATCTATTAGGACTCATACATACTGATCTATGTGGGCCTTTTAGAACTAATGTTAGAAATGGGTATCAGCACTTCATTACCTTCACTGAAGACTTCAGTAGGTATGGCTATGTGTACCTGATGAAACATAAGTCAAAAACCCTTGAAAGGTTTAAGGATTTCATGAATGAAGTACAAAACCAACTTGGTAAAAGTATTAAAGCACTTCGATCCGATCGAGGTGGATAATACTTAAGCCAAGAGTTTGAGGACCTTCTGCGAGCCCATGGTATCATATCACAATGGACTCCGCCTGGAACACCACAACATAATGGTGTGTCTGAAAGAAGGAATCACACATTACTGGATATGGTGCGATCAATGATGAGTTTTGCTGATCTTCCGTTTTCCTTCTGGGGTCATGCTCTTGAAACCGCTGCGTTTACACTTAACCGAGTACCATCTAAATTGGTTCAAAAGACACCATATGAGATATGGCACGGGAAGCGTCCTGATTTATCTTTTATTAAGATTTGGGGTTGTGAGGTTTATGTCAGGAAAATGTTTCCTGATAAGCTTAGACCCAAGTCCGATAAATGTTATTTTGTTGGATACCCCAAGAAAATGAGGGGATATTATTTATACCACCCTACTGACAACAAAGTGTTTGTTGCTAGGACAACTGTTTTCCTAGAAAAGGAATTTATTTCCAAAGGAAATAGTGGGAGGAAAATAGAGCTTAAAGAGGTTCAAGCCCAACAAGAAAATAATGAACCAGTAGATGTACAAGAGGAACATAGAGGTTCACAAGGTGTTGTGGAATCTCAATCTCTTCAAGTAACACAAGGACCTCGTAGATCTAGTAGGACATGCCTTGAACCTGAGAGGTTTGGATACCTTATGACTCAGGAAGGCGGTGAGTTGATCATAGATGATGATCCAACTACTTATCTAGAGGCTATGAAGGGACCAGATTATGAGAAATGGCTTGAGGCCATGAAATCCGAGATGGAATCCATGTATTCCAACAAAGTATGGACGTTGGTGGAACCACCCGAGGGGGTAAAACCCATAGGGTGCAAGTGGGTCTTCAAGAAGAAGACCGAAATGGATGGAAATGTGCAAACTTATAAAGGCAGATTGGTTGCAAAGGGTTTTTGACAAGTTCAAGGTGTTGACTATGATAAAACTTTTCTCCAGTTGCCATGATTAAGTCCATCAGGATCATGCTTGCTATTGCGTCTTACTATGACTATGAGATTTGGCAAATGGATGTTAAAACCACATTCCTTAATGGGAATATAAATGAGGATGTGTACATGACACAACTTGAAGGTTTTGTAGATCCAAAGAATGCTAATAAAGTCTGTAAGCTACAAACGTCAATCTATGGATTGAAGAAAGCATCTCGGAGTTGGAATCTTCGATTTGATGAGGAAGTCAAAGTGTTTATCTTTATTCAAAATGAAGATGAACCTTGTGTGTACAAGAAGGATAGTGGGAGCATGACCACATTCATCATATTGTATGTGGATGACATGCTATTGATGGGGAATGATGTCACAACCTTAGAGAAGGTAAAGACTTGGCTTGAGAATACTTTATCAATGAAGGACTTAGGAGAAGCGTCCTACATTCTAGGTATTAAGATCTATAGAGATAGATCTAGAAAGCTTCTTGGACTAAGTAAGAGCACATACATTGACAAAGTGCTAAAGCGGTTCAGAATGGAGAACTCAAAGAGAGGAAACATCCCCATGCTACATGGAGTCACCATCTCTAGAGCTCAATGTCCCCAATCTTGTGAAGAGAGGGAGCGTATGAATGGGATCCCATATGCATCAGCCATCAGATCCATCATGTATGCTATGTTGTGCACATACCCAGATGTCTTGTTTGCCCTCAACATGACGAGCATGTACCAGTCAGATCCCAGGGTTGCTCACTGGATAGTCGTAAAGAACATCCTCAAGTACTTGCAAAGGACTAAGGATCAATTCCTTATATACAGCGGCGAGGAAGAACTGGTAGTAAAAGGTTACACCAATGCAAGCTTCCAAACTGACAAAGATGATTACAGATCACAATCAGGATTTGTATTTTGCCTAAACAATGGAGCTGTGAGCAGGAAGAGTTCCAAGCAAGAAACAGTTGCTGATTCTACTATAGAGGCCGAGTATATTGCTACTTCACATGCAACAAAGGAATCTGTATGGATCAGGAAGTTCATCATTGAACTTGGTGTAGTTCCCAGTAGCTGTGATGCAATTGAGCTTTATTGTGACAATAATGGAGCTATTGCTCAAGCTAAGGAATCCATATCACATCAGCGGTCCAAGCACATACTGCGACACTTCCATCTCATATGAGAGATCGTACAATGAGGAGATGTGAAGATTTGCAAAGTACCAACTGAAGACAACATAGATGATCCACTGGCTAAGGCTCTTTCTCAGCAAAAGCATGATTATCATGTTAGGTCACAAGGAATGAGGTTCCTAGGTGATTGGCTCTAAGTTCAAGTGGGAGTCTGTTGGTATGTATGCTCATAGAGAAAGTCATGTGATGATTGTAATGGGATACTTTGTAAATGATTTGAATAATGATAAAGGCAATTTCCAATCTATATGTTTTAACTGTTTCTGAGATGATAGTGTAACATGATAGATGTCTAAAGAATTGTTTACTCGATGACGTATGCTTTTAGGTTAATGACCTAAACGATGAGATCATACAGATGTTAAGAGTATACATTCTTATTTTGTTCCTAGTCGGTTGTTATTATGGAAATAACCATAGACATCGATAACACTAAAGACTAGATTGTGTATTGGTTGATGACATAATCTCATTAGTCATGATATAGTGATATCAAACCAAGCACATAGGTACTTGTTAGAGAACAAGTGTATCAGACAGACCCACCATGAGAGTGACACATGGAACCATGATTTGCTAGTCACAATCAGCTCTCACAGTGATGGTGGTGAGTGTGATTCTTCAACCTAAAATCACTACACTCAACACATGTCGTTGGATACACTTTGACATCATCAAACACAATCCTGAAATATGGGTTGTTATAAAGGTGATGATTGGGTGGTTTTGACACATGGGGCTTTTGAGGGGTGAGTGATAGATATGGGATTTGTCCCTCCTAAGGGAGTTTAATGTCCATGGCCAATTGATGAGTAGGATTGAGAAAGGCATGCACATGCATGTGCGAATCAATATGTGATATTGATGTGACACACATCTCACCCAGTCTGCTCTGAGATCAAGAAAATGGATGAACGTTGAAAGGATGACTGTACCATGCCTTGAGTTCATTCAGGACATTAGTGACAAAGGAATTATACATTCACTGTAACACCATTCACGGATTGTAGGATTGAAAGTTGTTCTCCAACTTTCTATTTCACTTGGGTAGCACTGATGTGTGACTAGGCATCGCTCTTGGCTTGTGAAGTCATAAGTGTTATGGACTTTCACTGCCAACGTGAAATGGACCTGCATGGTCACAAACACTAGGACATATTCCTGGAAGAGGAGTTTCTCCATAAATCTTATTTGGATTGATTACTAAAGGAGTTTAGTAGTTCAATTAAACACCCAATCGATTTATAGCTCAAAATGATGGTATTCAAGGTGTTGGATCAAATGATTAGAGTATCAGATTGATTGAAACTACGATTGACTGATTTGCTATCCCAACCGATCGGCTCATAGAGATGAACCGATCGGCTCAAGCTGGTGAGCCGACCGGCTCAGGTCAATGAACTAATCAGTTCACAGTGTTGAACTGGTCGGGTGACCAACCGAGTTCGTTTCACTTGTCAAATTTTATTTGGACAAGGATTAATATATGATTAATTGGAAACGAACATGAAAGTCAATTTGAGTTGGACCAGGAGCATGAATCGATCGACTCAAGCATGAACCGATCAGCTCAAATGCCGCAAACGATCGGTTCAGGTATGAACCGATCGGCTGAGGTCACCAACTGACCGTTTCAGGGTTGAAACGATCGGTTCAACTGGCGCAGTTTGTCAGATTTTGTGGAAAATCTCGGATCCTTCTACTCATGCTTTAATCTTGCATTGCCCAGGGTAGAAAATCCTATCCCATGACCCTCCTATATATAGGGGTATTGGGGAATCTTAAAGTACAACTTAGAACACCAATTTCTCTGCAAAGTTGTCATTCTCTCTGGTTGTGATAACCAGGAGAGCCCGAGCAAGTACTACCCGATAAGGGAGGCACAACAAGGGAAAAACAACTGCAGAAAAGTGACTGGTGGCAAGAGAGTGTGTCTGTGACTAGTACGCCGACATGAGGGTACGACTCCTTCCGGTGCCTTATGCGACAAGGCGATCGGAGTTCCAGGAGGTGCGTGTGGACTACTATAAGGCGGGAGACTTCTGCCGCTCGGAGGACAACTGTCAATCACGACAGTCCCGGTGAGACCAGGAGCTGCACATACACCGTCCAAGACCAGAGGTGAAAACCGCACAAGCCGCGAGGTAACGTCGCCGAGCAAGCCTCGGGACAAGGTATGTTTCTACAAACCATCCTTCCTACTGTATAGACGTAGACACAATTCCTTTATACTGGGTTTGGGGAGAGAATTTTTGTTTCCACTGCCATCTCTGCCTCCTCTAAAACCCAACAATGACGAGGAACAACAAAAAGAGGACAAACATGCCACACCTTAGTTGAAAAAATTAGATCCATGAGAAGATCCTTTGAGTTCTTCTAGAACCAAATGAAGCCTTTGCAATCAAACACCAACACAAAGACGGTGTCAACAAACTCCACCTACCGAGCACCAACCACTAGAGTTGGGGGAACAAGCTTTGGTTGTATTGGCGATCATCCAATAGTTAGGAGAAGTCTATGGTGTTTATGCAAAAATAAAGGGAGGAACCTTTATAGGCTAGGAGTCACAAATGGGAGAGGAGACCCAGTCAAGATTGGAAACATGGGAACATGAAGAACCCCTATTGAATCAATGATAAAAATGCTTGACAAAGTGCAAGGATCGCGGGGGGAGGAATGAGAGTCTATGGAAAGGAGGAGAGAAGAGTGAGAGAGAATCTAGGGATGAGGAAACGAAGGCTGCTCAGACTATAGAGTCTAGGTAGGGAAGAACACAAGGTAGAAGAGAAATCCAATCATTATTGGATCACAATCTTACATATGTCCAAAAGCTCAAAATTAAAGGATGCATGACACATGTAACTATAGGAATTGAGAGATAAAGATGTGATATTAGGACTTTGGGCACAATATGAATAATTGAATGAGACAACAAAATCACAGATAAACCAAAGTCCATTCGGATTCATATTTCATATTTCAAGGATTATCTTATCTACTTAAATTTGGATAACTAGAATCATCCAAATAGTTTAAAACTTTGAAACTAGATTAATTAGGATCCAAAGAATTGAATTTGGGATTAGATTTAGATTTTGAGATTACCTTGTATGATTTTTAGTTCAGTTAGGGCATATCACTATTTTCTCATAAGTTATTATTACACATTAACATTATCTTCAAAATTCCGGATTTAGTTTTCAATTATCATCCTCTTAATGCCACCAAGGTCCCATTTTACATGAATCGTGACATTTTACTTATCAAATTTATTATATCCATCCATTCAATATTAATCTATATAAAGAACACTATTTATCTCCACATACATTAAAAATCCACTCCTTGTCACATTAAATCTATTAGTCACATTATTGTCCACATGAATCCTTTACTTATACTTATTCACACTTGATTACCAATTTTGCACATGTACGTCATTACGTGGGTATCATAGAACAAGGTGACACATATTACATATTAATGAACCGATTTGCATATCAAGGCATAATTAGGTGGATAGGTCCAATATATGTGTATTAATACATGTTATGTGTTATCACACCCAGTGTCACAAACATCACCAGGACTTTACATGTTATGGCTAGATGATTATAACTTAGGGTTTAAGTCAACATGATCATTGTACATCATATACACCTCATCGACATGTATGATGTTCATGTTCGATTCCATGTATCTCACTCATCATCACATTAGGGTTTATTGTTCCAGACATGGTGAAGATCATATGTATCCAAATTAGGGTTAGCATGTGAGTTACTCATATTATGTTCATTAGGGTAGAAACAAGCATGTCATGCCATATGTCTATCCTTGTTTGGTGAATTATAAAGATACAAGAATAAGCATCTCCTAATAATGGGGATTAGGGTTTCTGAAGTTAAGATAGCCAAATCTCGACATGTTATAGAAGCAGAGGCTAACTGTAAAAGTTGGAAGAAGAAACAAATCCTAAAAGGGAAGTATAGGCTAACCCTAATTGTGACAATTGCTAAAAAATGTGCCAATTTTTGTACTGCTAGAAATTGAAGAAACTTGAAAAGAAAAACACCAAAAAGCTTTTTGTTTCTAGTGGAACAAAGAATTCCAGTGACTGCACTAAGTCCCAAAAAAGATGACGATGAAAAAAAAACTTCATTTTCTCTCTAACAAAATAGAGTTTTCTGCTAAAAAGTTTTTTGTTTATGGAATTATTTCCTTTAAGTTTTTAATGGCATATTCTTCTGATGCACCACTATTTCTTTTTGTTGAAAAAACTCTAGATTTTTCCAGAAACAAGAAGAACAAAAGAAAAAAAAATGGAGAAATAGAAACCTCATTCGGTCTACAAAACATAAGATGACTAAAAAGGAAAATGTAACTTGGATATTCAGCTATCCCCATTGAATCCATCAAACTATCATACTAAAAAAAGAACCCCATGTTCCTACAATCATGAAACAACATAGAAGTAAAAAGGAAATCATAAATCATTAAAAGTCTTGGAGTTGCTATCCAGTTTTATTTCTAAAAGAAGGAAAAAGAAGGTGGGTGTTTAAATCTACGAGAAAACACAAAAGACCCAATTTTAACTTCATCCAAGAGTGGATAAGAAAGGTGTGCATAATTTTAGAGACCGGACTTGATAATCCTATTACATGTGAGGTAGGTGTTCACACCCCCATCTTACCTGATAACAATATTGCATCCTTTTCGGACATCTCGAGTTAAAAATCATAGTGATGGATTTTTTTTGGTAAAAATGATGAAAAATAAAAAAGAGTATATCTAAGTTGGCAAACATTTGGGGGTGGAGTTGGAGGTGGCTTTTCCATCATATCCCTAAAGGTCATAAGTTAGGTGTGTTATGGTCCCAATTACCTCAGGACCTTCCACAATTGAGTTCCATCACTGGAAGTTGGGCCAATGTATAGAAACAGACAAAACTGTGAGAGATTTTCGTAGAGCAAGATCTAATTCTTTGAAAGCAGTGTGCAAATATGAAAAATTACAAATATAACATAGTAGAGAAAGTAGCAGTATTGAGCAGCCTACCAACATTAATAGAGTGGTTTCTATTAGAGGAAGGATCCTCTGATCACATGTAGAAAATAAATGATAGAGACAGTTCACTCTTCGACTTCAAGAAAGATGAAACATGTCCAAAATATGAAGGGTGTGGGGGCCTATTATAGGCGGACTTTACTGTTAGGGGTTTCCAACTGGAAGATTTTAGAAGAGGTGTGGATCACCCTAATGCACCATGTGTGTGTGGTAAGTAGGTTGAGGTAGTCCATCATGTGGCACATGTCATGGGTTGGATAAAATTGGTTTCTCAATTTTATAGATATTTCAAAAATGTTATGGAGTAAATTATGGAAATTATGAATTTCAAAATTGATGAAAAATCTCATATAAAAGTTTAGATTATAACATGGATTACCTAAAATAAGGTCAGTGTTGAAACTCGTGTACTATCAAAATAAGTTAACATCATATAATAATATAATAATTACTAATACAATAATTTAGTATAATATTATATCATGTCAATATATATACAACATGAAAACAAATGACAAAGATATCAAAATTTTATGTGCATTGAAGACAAGTTAATGAGAGGGTTAAAATTTAGATAAGTAAAGGGATTATTTGGAATATTAGGAAAAATGAGTTAGTTAGTTGAAAAATATGCAAGATGTATCTAGCTATATGTAGAAGAACCATCTCAACAATGAAGAAACTCAAGACTTCAACATTTAACACACAAGTACATAAGTAAAAGATACTATAAGTTTGCTTTCCAAACATGCATTATAGAAGTCATTACATTAGGCATTAATGATAAATATCTTGTAATTTTTGAGGTTGTAAATTGAACGATTTAAATTATTGTGGTCCATTCAATCCTATTGGTGACCACCACTCATTTCAAATTTGATCGCAATAGAATGGCAGGATGAATAAAATTTCCTCCAAATACACCACTAAAAATGGTACATCCTCCTCCATCTCTCCTCTCCTTTATCTAGGCATGTTATGAGACACATCAATGCATGCCTGTAAGCAGTGTGTTTCCTTGCTTGCATCTTAGACATGTACTTTTATATTCATATGTTTCCTTAATGATAATATAACTACAAAGAAACATAGTATAAGACTTATCATACTTCCAAAATATATGGAAAACATTACTTGCAACGAAGATTAACATGACCATACTAGAACAAACATGAAGGAGACAACAAACACTTTAATATACAAGAACGAAATACAACCATATATGTAACTGGATAACAATCCACTTTCATAGTATTTCCACTAGTTGGGTTGTCTCTCACACGACGCTTGTCTGAAGTGAACTCTCCATTCAATTTTATTGTAGATAATCTAATTTGTAAATTGGGTTGCTTTTTGGCACACATGATGAAGATCACCCCATTGTTTATTTGTAGCTATATATTCATGGAAAACCACACTTCTAAGTAAGAAACCTAGTTGATGTGCGATAGTCTGTCAATTCTTAATGAATTGATAGACTCTATCCTTCTTACCAGCGTGTCATCACCAAGATATACAATTAGATTAGTAGCGGGGCTCATGTTTCTAGATTCACCAAAATTGCAATCAAGTAGGATGATAGGGAGCATGGGGTGAACCCTCAAGCTCAATAACAAGTCTGGGAAACATGGGATGAATCTAATGGACTGTAAGATTTTGAATAGGTAGTAGTAGAAAGTTATAATAATCTATGTAAATATGCCACATTTCGAGTAGACATGGAAGTTTCATTAAAAGATGAGTAGCTGAACATGATACCACTGTAGCTAGAAATTTTAACAAAATCCAACAAGTGGACAAAATCATGGAATATAGGGGGATCTAGAAATGTTAACTCTATTTAAGGTACCAAGTTATGATCTTGAAGGACTTAAACACCCAATATCACTATCCGTCATGGTAATACATACATAGACAATTTTACTCACAAAAATTTCCATTTAAAATTTATTAAAAGAAGGACATTGTTTATTATAGTAATGAGATACTAAAAATAAGAAGACACATGCGAAAATTAAATCAAATTGGAGCTCATTTTCATCATGCCTTCATGCAAATAAAAGAAGGGAGAAAGACATACATTATTATTATTGTACTTAACATGAGAAATTAAAATCAAATCTAGGATAGATGTTGAGTTGGCATTTGGAGGAATTTCCTAGCTTTGGGCATATAATATGATGCACTCTCCCATAGCATTCTAGGGTCTTTGAATAATGAAGTTGAGGGTCGTAACTATATGATACATGGAAACAAAGAAGGTTGGGACAAGTGTTCTTGTTATTGTTTAGATGGATTAGTATTATGTTATAGTGCTTCTTTACATGTTAAAAATGATTTTTGCTAACATTGTGATCTCGGAATGATTCTATCTTCAATACATATTTTCTTTGGAATGAACACACATCTGATGTAGATCGCTGCTATCTAGTTTCTGGACAAGATTGAATTTGGGATAATTTGTGTAACATCCCTGACCTGGGTTATGAATTAACCCTAGATTGTTTTGCTTAAAAAGGTTAAGAAGATTCTTAATCTTATCTTGTGAAAAGTAATTAGGGCTCATGAGAAACTTATGTTTCAATTTTGGTCCTGTTTGAACAATGTTGAAGCAATGTTTGCTTATTTTGGACCAAAGTGCAAATTACCCAAGTTGAGGGGTTAAATTGCAAATGTTGCATGGTAAGATGTTCCTATGATGTTGAGACATCATAAGAATGAATATGATGTAGTGGTATGGCTTTCACAAGCTCGGGCACCAAGATTAAGCTTGTAAAGCAGTGTTGTGCATTAAAACCTAGTTTTGGTGAAAAGTGCAATTTACCCAAAACCTAGGGTTCAATATGCAAATTACCACTTCAATAAGGTCCCTAATGTTTCTTGGAAACATGTAGAGCAAATAAAATGAGATGGGTGCCTCATTTGAATTAAGTTGGAGGAGAGAGAATCTTGATATTAAAATAATCAAGATTAATGCCTAATTGAAACCCTAATTTGATTTAGGGCAAAAATGAATAAAAATAATTGAAGGGCTTTCAACCAAAATGTTTTGGGTTGATTTTGAATAAGGATGAACGTTCCTTTGCCAAGATAAGGAACGAAAATATCCTAAGTAGGTGAAATTCCACTCACCTTATTATAAGAAAAAGAAAACCCACTCACATATGGATATTAATATAATAAGTATTAAGGTGCTTAATTTGATTTTCTTTAAATCAAGGATAATGAAGGATAATTAAAGGCAAAGGAAGGTGCCTCGTCCTTAAGGGATTTGAGGGGGAAGAGGCGGCCATATTTTTGGAATTTAATGCATTTTAATAATGCATTTTCTCTCTCTTCAATTTCCTTATAAAAGTGCCTTTTTCAAGCCAAATGAAAGGCTATTTCGGATTTTCTTCTTCCCCTTGCTTGAAAAACCGACCAAGGAGCTAGGGAGGAGCAGGTAGCACGTCCCCAACCTGTGGGTGAGCCCTTGACCTTCGTTCTCTTTGATTTCATGGTGGAAATAGAAAATAAATTATGGATTCCTTCTTATTTCGATCTCCTCTTCAACCCTAGCCAACCTTTGCAATCAAAAGCTTGAGAACGAGCCTAGGGGGAGTTGCAAGAGCTTCATCCACCATTAATGGCGTGAGCTTGGAGCTTTGGAGCTCAATTGGAGGCGGGTTTTATAACTCAAACCCTTAAACATTGCTATTGCATCAATTCTCTATGCTTTGTTAATTGATTTCTTCAATTTGATGCACTCTTGTTTCTTGCTGCAATTTCCATCAAGAACGGTTGCTGTTCTTGGTTGTTCGAAGGAAGGGGATGATGACATCATCCTAGATGCTTATCCAAAGAAAATTACCAAGCAAAACCGTTTTGATAGCTACTCCAAATCGTTTTAATTTGATTGGTTATGCGGTTTCAGCAAACCGTTTAAGGGCAAACGGTTTGAGACCATTTGGGAGAAAACGGTCTAAAGACCGTTTTATATGGTTGACCAAGCGTTGACCATTTGGGAATTTTGTTCCTAATTATGTAGGCTGATAACCCTCCAAATTTGAGGGATTAACTCCAAAGGAATCGAGAGTTGAAGGCCAATCAATTAGGCAATCAAATTGAATTATGTGCTGATTTTCAACCTGATCAACTTGACCTGCTTGGGAAAACGGTCTCAAGACCGTTTGAGTGCGTTGACCAAGCATTGACCGTATGAGATTTTTGATCCTAATTATGTTGGCTAATGACTCACCAAGTTTTATGGGTTAACTCCCAAGGAATCGTGAGTTGAAGCCTAATCAATTAGGGAAACCTAATTGGATTAAGTGCTGATTTTCAACCTGATCAACTTGACCTTCTTGGGAAAACGGTCTCAAGACCGTTTGAGTGCGTTGACAAAGCGTTGACCGTATGAGATTTTTGTTCATAATGATGTTGGTTAATGACCCTCCAAATTTTAGGGGTTAATTCCAAAGGGATCATGAGTTGAAGACTAATCAATTAGGCAAACCCTAATTGAAAATAGTGCTGAAATTCCAATGAGTTAAGTTGAGATTTTGGGTTGATTAGCCCAAACGGTCTCAAGACCGTTTGGGGATCACCCTAAGACCGTTTGGAGGTCTTGGGTCAAGTATAGTTGACCAATTGGAGGTCCAAAGGTACCAAATCATACTGCAACTAAATGCTGATTTGTTGATCAACTCGATAGACCAATCCATGATGAATTTTCACTAGAGTCCAAAGGTTGGATGGGCAAACGGTCTCAAGACCGTTTGGAGATCATCCAAACGGTCTCAAGACCGTTTGGTGGTCACCCAAGACCGTTTGGAGGTCTAGGATTGAGTATAGTTCAGTGGTTGAAGGTCTAAAGATATCAAGTTGATCTGCAATAGATTGCTGATTTGGTGAGCACTTCAATGAACCAAACCCTAATTAGATTGCTTGGATTGGAGTGATATGATGGGCAAACGGTCTCAAGACCGTTTGGAGCTCATCCAAACGGTCTCAAGACCGTTTGGTGGTCACCCAAGACCGTTTGGAGGTCTAGGGTTGAGTATGGTTAGGTGTTTGAAGGTCTAAAGGTACCAAGCTGTTATACAATGCAATGTTAATTTGGTGATCAATCCAATGATCCAAACCTTAATTGGATGGCTTGGATTTGAGTGATATGATGGGCAAACGGTCTCAAGACCATTTGGAGGTCATCCAAACGACCTCAAGACCGTTTGGGGTCAGGTCATACCCAACTTGGATGATGGTTCAATGGTTTCAAAGCAACTAGTCTTACATTGATTAGTGTTGTTGAATCATCGATTCCAAACCCTAATTCAATTGAATCAAACCCTAATTGATGACCAATTGAGGGTTAATTAAGGGTCAAATAAGTTGAAGGTTGACCTATTTAAACTCAATTGAAGTATGGGTATAGGTCCAATTGATGATTGGTTCCATGAATCCAATGATTGAAGGAATCAACATTGGAAACCCTAATTCAATTGGATACCTTATGTCATTAAAGGTCCAATGGATCAAACCTTTTTGAAAACCTAATGTGATTAGGTGGGAGATACCTTTAATGGTACTAGTCATTAATGCATAACAAATGCATGGATCCAATACATGATGTAAACCCTAATTGAGGCCGATTTCATGTATAACCCTATTAAGAGGTTGCCTACATGTGAAATCACTAATTAGGATGAATAGTAAACCTTAATTCCTTTGGATACCTTATGTAATGGAGGTCCAATGTGATGATGAATGTACTATTGATCCAATGATGGTTAGTAATGTTAACAAATGAAGGAACAAAGGTTAAAACCCTAATAGTACTTAAGTGATTAGTGTCAATTAAGGGATGAACCCTAATTGCTGATAAGATCAATGACTTGGTACACTATGTAAATCATAGTTGTATGTACTTGATTGAAGGGTTGATATGACCTAATCAAGTTAAGAAGCTGATAGCATGAATTCATACATGAATATGAATCATGTGGTGTATAAGGGTTATGATCCTTAATCAAAGAGATCATGAAACCCTAAACATGAACATAAACCCTAATTGACAGGGTTATTGAATTCAACCCTAGTTGAGGGTGATTCCATGTGAAACCCTAGTTGAGGGTGATTCAATGTGAAACCCTAGTTGAGGGTGATTCCATGTGAAACCCTAGTTGAGGGTGATTCCATGTGAAACCCTAGTTGAGGGTGATTCAATGTGAAACCCTAGTTGAGGGTGATTCAATGTGAAACCCTAGTTGAGGGTGATTCTAAGTGAAACCCTAATTGAGGGTGCATCCATGTGGAACCCTAGTTGAGGGTGATTTCATGAGAAACCCTAATTGGGAATGCATCCCTAATTGCTTATAGGACCAATGACTTGGTACCCTATGTTAATTATAGTTGTATGCATATGATTGAACGGTTGATGTGACCTAATCAAGTTGAAAGGATCAAATAATAGAATTCATATATAAATATGATTCATGTGATGATCCTATGTAGCACGACCGTGCAAGGCAGCACGGCCGTGGCGACTCTACTCAGTACGACCGTGCAAGGTAGCACGGCCGTGGTAGCTTTACTTTGTACGACCGTGCAAGGTAGCACGGCCGTGGTGGTCTATGCTTGACTTAGAGCTGTATTGAAAGTGACCTAACATGGTCGTTTTGTTAATTCTCAACTTAAGGATGAGAGAGATACTCATACCTTGTGATGATAATCATTTAATGATAATTGATGAGAATAAATAAGTATGAGTGAATACTTATGGTATAAATGTTGGCTCCTAGATGTGGGGAGCAATGAACTAGGGTTTGATCATTGATAATATGATCTTGAAAACCTAAATGGTTAATAATGGAAAACCCTATTCTTAATGAAGGGTAATGATATGTGAGAGAAAACCCTAATTGATGGAAAACCCTAACCCTGGTAAGGGAATAGTGGTGTTACCCTGTATTGCATGATGTGTTGTAAACCTGATAAGTCTATTATCATGTGTGACAATCATGCGGGTTTCATGAGTTGATGATCATAGCCAGGTATGAGCTATGATGTTTATTTGATAAGAATTGATTGGCCATATGTGCCATTATGTTTTTGTTACTGAGAAAGAAGTAACAAGATGAGTTGGGCTTGTAAGCCTTTGTTTTAAGTTGTTGCCTAGTGAGAGGTGACAAGATGTGAATGGCCTTGTGCGCCATGTGAATAAAGTTGTTGCCTAGTGAGAGATGACAAGATGTGAATGGCCTTGTGCGCCATGTGAATAAAGTTGTTGCCTAGTGAGAGGTGACAAGATGTGAATGGTTTTGTGAGCCATGTGAATAAAGTTGTTGCCTAGTGAAAGGTGACAAGATGTACAGTGTTCTGATGAGCCATGTGTGATGGAAACCCAAATCCTGATAAAGGATTAAGGGTAATACCCTTGAATTATTAATACATTGTTTTTGCATGGTATTGATAGATAATTGATGTACTGCTATTATATGTGCTAACCATGCAGGTATTATGAGATGATGAGCATAGCCAGGTATGAGCTATGATGTATTATTAGTTTGAATTGTTAATTGGGCCTTGTGTGCCATAATATACCTTGTGCCTGGTAAGAGGTGGCAAGAGAATTAATGTGCATCAAGTGCCATGATGGATGCTTGTGTAGCAAGTATCATACTTACCTTGGTCAAATGACCTAAAGGTGTTAGTTACCTGAGAAAGAGGTAATAGTGCTCAAGTGATGAACAAAGGGTTTGAATACCCAGGAGTTCACAGTTATGGTATTGAGATTGAGAATGGATGAGAAGCCCCAGTGTTGAAATGAGGGATTAAGATCCCAACACCTTGTGAAAAGAGTATGGCTACGAGCCATGACTCCACAATGATAATGCCAGGCTTTAGTCATATGATCTAAGCCTGAAGAGAGTTAATGCAGTGATAATGATTCTGTAGTTTGAATAGATGTTATACATGTTCTTCATATTCATTAAAGGAATAGTAACATGTTTATTCTATCAAGTTACAGTTGCAATGCTTTTGATATAGAATAATGATTTAATCTGTTAGACATCAAAATATCTGCTGTCAAATAAATATGATTTCCCTATTCACATTTATCTTATTAAGTTGCAATAATAATGTTTCTGGCGGAGAGTTATATCTCTCGCTGGGGCAATTTTTATAATTATCTCACCCCCGTGGGAACCACATTTTTAGGTGGACGCGGACGAGGAGACAGGAATCCTTCAGGAGGTGAAGGACATCAGCAGTAGCAGGGACAACAGTAAAGTCTCAGGTGGAGACATTGACTGTCATGTCATGTTCAGATGTATATAGAAGTCCTATGTGTCGTCTCTATACTCTCAGGTCCTTGGAGTAGTAGTTAATGATTTCGAGATTTTGGCATTAGTGCCTCGAGGGTTTTATACTACCTGTGTACAGCTAAGACAGAGTAGTTAATGTTTGTATTCCTCGAGAAGCAAAAGTACATGAGATGTATATATATGAACCAAGATGTAAAGTTTTACTTTGGTTCTGAATGAAAGAGTTTTCCTATGAATGGATCCCTTTGCAAAAAGTTTTAATTTTTAGTGATTTTCGCTAATCCGCTGCTTGATGAACGCTTCCACATTAGTTAATCTTGTTTTCGCGAGACGGTCGTCACAATTTGCTACAATAATTTGCATACCATTGAAGAAATTGGAAGCGTTCGTGATAGTGAAAGTCATTTGATGTGTTTATTGGTGCAACGAAGTTCGATATATATATATATATATATATATATATATATATATATATATAGTCAGGCTAGAATACACTCAAGTGTATTTGGAGCAGAATACACTCAAGTAGTTTTCATGATGCAATATATTTTTTAAATCTAATCCATTGATCTTCTTAAACATCTTGTGAATAGCTCATACACAAAATTTGAGCACATTTGGACATATATAGGTCATGTTATAAAGACCACAAAAATTATGCATTTTAAATTAGTTTCGTGCGTCGATTTTGTTGCCCTTAGATGAGTGGCTTACACTCATCCAAATGGGCTCAAAATTTTTATGTAGCCTAGTTATAATATGATGGTGAAGATCAATGGTTTATATTTTGCAAAAAATAGTCTTGATATGCAAACACACTTGAGTGTATTCGTGTGATTTGTACACTCGAGTGTATTCTAGCCTGACTCTCTCTCTCTCTCTGTGTATATATATATATATATATATATATATATATATATATATATATATATATATATATATATATATATATATATATATATATATATATATATATATATATATATATATATATATATATATATATATATATATATATATATATATATATGCTCACATTTAATATATGTTTGCATATCCCAATATTAAGCAAGTTTTATAGATGATAAGCTTGAGATCATGTCAAATATTCTAGCCTCTAATTGTTTAGGCAACATGTGATGTCGTGTTGTATAGGCATGACTATATTTTACAACGTTTTAAAGTAATTGTTGGCTTACTATATTCACCAGAATTTGGGACGGATAAAGTATGATCTTGCAAAGTATTTATCCCACACTAACATGCGTTTGGTAATTTGACTCTTCTCGTACAAGTACATGTATAGAAATTTAAGTCAAATCCATCTAAAATCTATGCCAAGATGTCTTGAGTTGAGATGACATCCATTTTTGGGTCATTTTTTCTCTAGCAATTGAATCTGACTTAATGGGGTGATTATGCTCATAGTGTAGAGAAACTAATCCCTCTAAGTTGGTCTTTTTACCTAATGAAATGACGCGTAGAAGTTGTCCTTAGGGATAATCATGAAGAGCTAAAAAGTTTAATTACAAATCTCCTTGGAAGGGAGATAGCGGAAAATCTATCAACATAAATTCTGCATTCAACTATTCAGGACTTCAGGATAGAGGAAACAAATGCTTGTGCAATGTGTGCCACACTATGAAATGCACAAAAACACCATTGAAATGGGCAAACTCGGCGTTCAATTATCACGGTTCAGCCCATGGTACATAAAGATTTCAATTATGGTTCAGGTCATAATACATAGGTCACAACGGCAAGCATCTCTACCAGTATGATGCAGCTCCTATGAGCTTGAATCTGTTTACTTTCACAGACATTGCATTATAAGGTTTTGGCATTAAAACGAATCGAAGAAGTTTCTTAGTTGTTTCTTTCCTTTTTCTTCGGATTCTATCCTTTTAATTTTAAAACTCAATATTGAATCGAACATTTTCCTAGTTATTTCTTGCCTGAAATTTTAAACTTATCTTATAGCTTAGAAACCTCTTGGTTTATAAGACTTTCTGTCAACTGTGGAGGCTGTAGGGACCGTTCCTGAACTCATCCTTGCCAAAAAATATCAGGAAGCAATCACACCCATGAAGTAGATATCGTTTCGACGTGGCGTCAGAGCTGCCGGGCAACTGTTGCGCTCACAATCAGGTTAGATATCGATGAAGTAGCGGGCCAATAGGCTTGAGCTGATGTGGCACCGCTCACATCCTCCACCACAAGTTCACTAGCGGTCATTGCCCTTAAAACCCCGTCTAGTTCCACCAGCTTCCTCACCGCCGCTTGCTCTGTCTCGCCCTCCTCTTCTAGCCCCATAAGAAACCAGTAGCTCTACGGAAGTTAAGAGCATGGCGACCTCAGCAATCCAGCAATCTGCCTTCGCCGGCCAGACCGCACTGAAGGTGCAGAATGAGTTGGCCCGCAAGGTCGGAGTCTCCAACGGCGGCCGCATCACCATGCGCCGGACAGTGGCGAAAGCCCAGCAGAGCATCTGGTATGAACCCGTCCACAACTTCTTATTTCTGATGGTAACTCGCCGGACGTTGGCCTGAGTCCATGACTATATATTTTGTGGTTGACTGCAGGTACGGTGCAGACCGCCCCAAGTACTTGGGTCCATTCTCCGAGCAGACCCCCTCCTACCTGACTGGCGAGTTCCCCGGCGACTACGGCTGGGATACAGCTGGTCTCTCTGCCGACCCGGAGACGTTCGCAAAGAACCGGGAGCTCGAGGTGATCCACGCAAGGTGGGCCATGCTGGGCGCCCTTGGATGCGTCTTCCCAGAGATCTTATCGAAGAACGGGGTGACCTTCGGCGAGGCCGTGTGGTTCAAGGCCGGATCTCAGATCTTCTCCGAGGGCGGCCTGGACTACCTCGGCAACCCGAACCTGGTCCACGCTCAGAGCATCCTGGCCATCTGGGCATGCCAGGTGGTACTCATGGGATTCATTGAGGGCTACCGTGTCGGCGGCGGCCCACTCGGTGAGGGACTTGACCCACTCTACCCCGGCGGCGCATTCGACCCACTCGGTTTGGCCGATGACCCTGAGGCTTTTGCCGAGCTGAAGGTGAAGGAGATCAAGAACGGTCGGCTTGCCATGTTCTCAATGTTCGGGTTCTTCATTCAGGCCATTGTAACCGGCAAGGGACCCATTGAGAACCTGTCCGACCATCTCGCTGATCCAGTAGCAAACAATGCATGGGCATATGCTACCAACTTTGTCCCAGGAAAGTGAGAATATTGACTACTAATTCGTGTCACCACATGTAACTGATCCTTCTGTAAAGCGCATGTGATTCGGAATGAAAGTATAACTTTTGTGCAACTTGTTTAGCTATACTGATTTTCGGGAGCATATATGAATTGGCACGTTTCAAGATCCGACCTAATTAAGGGGGCTTTCATAGTCATGGAGGCTTAAAGAAATGCAGCTACCGGCTAGGAGGTTGCTAAGAACCACATGACCTAGAATGAGCAAAAAGTTGATTAAATGACAATTGCGCAAACATTGTTGCTCATAGAGATGTAGTATTTGCATATACTCTTGAGTGACCATTAAGAGTCAATTTTGGTGAAAGTGGTGTATATGCGAGTCAAGTCATTCTTGCACATTCTTTGGGTTCTGCGCTGTAAGCACTTCTACTCGTAAGAGTACTCCAGATTATCACCGGAGCGGCTATATTGTCGTCTAATGATGCTTCAATAAATGCTAGCTTATAGAAGTTGGAAAGTCATTTCTACCAACTAGTTTTGAGCTAAACTTTTAGTTGAAAGTGTACACCCACACTCCGTTGAAGCATAGTACAAATTAAGTTGGACTCTATACAAAGTATACTTCTTCCAAAGAGTTTGAACCTCAATTGAAGTTCCCTGATTTAATTAGCTATGATAAACCCTTGCCGATATTGAACTAGAGTATGATTGAGGGGTTTGTTGGTCGTCCATTTATGTGCGACATTAAAGTAGGTTCTATATGTATAAACTAACTTTTCCAACTCATTTTAAATATTTGTTCTAAGGAAACATTATCATTAAAATAGGATTTTATCTCAGTTTTCAAATGTTTAAGCAGTAATATGTTGTTTTAAAAAAAATAGGATTTCATCAAACTCAATCATCACCTTTGTATTGAATTTTATTATTTTTGGACAAACAATTTGTTACAAGGAGTTATTTCCTCTTTAGTCACTTAAATAAACTATTTATATTCAAAGGGTGACATTCTTATATTAGAAAAATAATGATAGAACACATGACATGTTAGACCGAGGACATGTGTATAAAGTTTGACAACTCAAGGAAGACATATGGAGGGACATATATGTAAAGAAGCTACAAACGAATATGTAAGTACACGATTAAAAAATTCACACTTTTTTTTATTTACACTCACCCATCATACATGTAACGACAACTATTTAGCTATATATCTACTCGGCACCCTCTCCCCCGCAAGATGCTTCCCAACTCTACTTCAGTTGGATGGAAACCAAACTAAAAAAAAGGAAAATTTCAGGATTTATTTATTGGATTCAAAACTAACACATCATGTTTGTTTTTTTAGGAGTTTATGCACATTTTTAGTTAGTTATATAGATGCAAAAAAAGCACAAACATCATTCACATAACTTGGGCCCTTTTTTTGAGAAATTAAAGAATTTATATCATTCCCAAGAAGGGGTGGTTGGATATATAAGCTACCACACCCTTATGGAGTGGTAGATCTATTGCATACAAAACTATAAACACCTATCAGATAAAAATAAAAAGTAAACTCAATCTCTTTTAATTCCATACTACCAAACGTGTTGTCTTAGTTCTAAAGTATTGATTTGAAGCACTTGTTTTGTAAATTATACTTGACGTGTATTTTACTACGCGCTTAAACGCAAGTATACGCGTCGAGTAATATAGGCCTTTGTGAGGCCCGAGTCGAACTCAGGGATACGTGAATTATTGGAGACTCCTACTAACTAATCGCAATCAGCTAGGCCGAATGACAAAATAGGGTTTGTTGTCGAAATTAAAAAGAAAACAAAATGAAACAAAGAAAACAATCGATTAAAGGTTAATTTAATCAATTCAAAAGAGTATCTTTAGGATTGCGGTTTCACCGCGGGTCAACATTGCATTAGGTTTTATATAATTCCTCACTCTTCTCTCTCTATCCGGGTAGTGGCCTGAAAACAGAATTACCCACTGTCGTGGTGTAATTCACTACTTAGGTTTAGGTTGATTCCACCATCGTAGTAATCATTCCCCTAAACTAAGCGCATTAAAAACGATCTCTCAGTTTCCACCATTAATTTTACAACTCCTTTGTCAAGGGTTTTATCGATTAATGTAGGTTTCGTCTCTTTTCAGCCGTTAATCCTTCTGTCGAAGTGATTAAGGGCATTAAGTTATTATTATGGTGATCAAGCATAACAATATATATGGAGAAAACGAAACTATACCACGGATTTAAGAGAGAAAATATGAATTATCAATATAAAATTGTCATACAATGCATTCCCGAGCTACTCCCGGTCCTAAAGATGGAGGATTTTAGCCTCTCATGTTCATCTCACACGAATACATGGTAGAAATAGGGGAATTCATAAGAAAAACGTGAAACAAGTGGGAAAACCCCTGAACGGAGAAGAACCGGTAGATCCTTGGCATAGAACACGAGCTTCCCCGCCTGTCGGTGGTGGAATTCGTTTTCGGCAGCGTCCGAATCACCCGGGATGAGCTTCTGGCCTCCGTTCTCATTTCTCTCCTTCCTTGGCACTCATGCAATGCCAAAATGAGATGATCCCCTCTCCTCGGCCGCCGTCATTAGGTATAAGTCCCTAATTAGGTCGTCAAATAACTCCAACCGTCCGATTGAGATCAAAATGAATCCAACGCATATCTGCCGGCGTCGATACCATCGACGCGGGTCGATGGTATCGACCCAGCGTATTAGCGGCAACCGTCTTTTCTTTTCGTCTGAGTGCTTGTGATCATCTCGATACCATCGACTTGGGTCGATGGTATCGACTCTCTTTAGCGTCGGTTGTTGTCGTTTAGCGACGCTGTAGCCTCCATGCGTCGATGGCATCGACTTGGGTCGATGGTATCGACAGATTCCTTGCCAGCAACCTGAAGGGATCTCGATGCCATCGACTTGTGTGTCGATGGTATCGACTCTGCGCTGCTCTTCTCGGCTGGCAACTTGTGGCTTGGTCGATGGTATCGACTTTCGTCGATGGTATCGACGGAAGCAGATACTTGTTTTTCCTGAAATTCCACAATAAGACCAAGTAAATCCACACAAATTATGATAATATGATAAATAATGCTCAAACTGGTAAAACAAAGGGGATTTGACATAGAATGATGGCAAAGACCGAAATGAATGAATTATGCAATATTATCCATAAAAAATGAGTAATTAGAGCACAAAACACATATGAAAAAGGTCTATAAATGCGACTCAAAATCATCGCATCAAACTCCCCTAAGCTTGAACATTGCTCGCCCTCGAGCAACTAGTCCTTAGAATAGAATTGCAGATGTCAACTAAAAATCAACACCAACCCAACATCCCATGTGACTCCCACTGAACATTCTCAAACCGGCCTTTTCTAACCACAGAACAGTAATTACCCTAAAGGCGACAATAATCATCAATAAGAGAAATTATCCTTAAAACCGATGAACACTATCACATAAGGCAGTTAACATAATAAAATTCGCCGATTCAACATTGGTGCATCTTGTGATCGCCTACACTACATTGCTCGCCCTAACTACCATCTACATGGAAGCAGTTCTCCTGATAATCATTAGTGAGGAGAAATTCACGGTGGCCTACCAATCCGAGCAACGGGTGGATGGAATGGGTGGTTCATGGAAGAACTTGAAAGTATTGCACAGTTTCAATATGCATAAAACAAAATGTCCTACGTGATGCAAATGCACATTAAAAATGCCCTAATGCCTAAATTGGGTGAAATGATGCATGCACTAACCTTCCACCTCAAAATGAGATGGAAATCTAATTAAGCCACATCATGTACTCAAATTTTCCTGTAATGCGAGTGATATCATGTTCCTTTCTCCCTCTTATTCCATTTCCTTCTAAATTCTCTTTTTTTTCTTTTAATTTTTTCAGATTTTCAAAATTTTTTTCTCTTTTTTTTCTTTCTTTCTTTTAGCCCACATATCCATAATTGCTTAGAGATACATGTATTGGGCTGTTTTCTTCATGATTGGAAATCTTTGCAATATTTCGAAGGTATGGAACAGTTTAGATCACTTTTGAGGAAAAATTGAGATACATGGTGTGCTTTATGCATGATAATCATGAAAGTCATGAGTGCAACTACATGGCATGCACCTAAAGGTAATGTGCATGAATCCCTATATTTTTCTCTTTTTCTACACAAGTATGGAAAATATCAATGCAATTCCTATCTAAATGCTATGCACACAAGAAGGAATTAAAACTGTACTTTACTTCCAATTCTTAGGTGAATTATGGAAAAATGAAGTGGAATGATCACAAGATTAGATGACTGAACCTTAGAAAGATATTATGTGTCCCTCCTTACTGACCTGTGTAGTGGTTTGGAGGGTTCTCTCTCTTACATCCAATTAAGGTCTTATTACCATTTGGTTAGGTTAGGCTCAAACAACCATTACTATCCACTTTTCATGAGTCAATGGGAGTATAGGTGTGACATATTGTTTTAAAGTTGACATAATCAATCATTTTCATAGGATAAGTACCCCAAGGACAACCAAGTCAAGCTATCCAAAAGACACCAAAAATTTTAAAATTCCCTTAAATTTCCCATGAATACACAGCGAGATGACAACTTTTACGACATCCACAGTTACACTAGATAGATGTGGATCCTAAACAAAAAACTAAAAATGCAAAAACAAATAGCAAAGCAAAAACTAAAAACAACAAAAGAAAAGATAGAGCTGTTCCAGCTATCCCCCTAAGCTTGAATTCGACTATGGCCTCATAGTCAAAAACAAACTTAAGAGTGGAACAGAGATACCCTGATCATTCTTGTGGAGGCGGAGGCGGGTACTGTGGGGCCATAGGATCCCAAGAAGGATACTCCCCCTGGAAGCTCGGATCGTAATGGGTCCTCGGCGGAGGCTGTGGATAGCCTCCAAAGTAGCTCTGACTCCAGTAATGGTCGTAAAAGGGCTCCTGTTGCATCTCCATCCTTTGCAACCGGTTGTGTATCTGCTGTTGGTTGTCGAGGAGGAGACGTTCATTCTCGAACATCGCCCTTTGGTTGTCAAGTAACCGGTTCGTAGTATCCTGAATACCGGTATACATCTCTAGATGCTGCTGTTGTGTCTGATGTATGTCCTGCAACATCGTATACATTCCCTGCATTGAGTAGGCATCCTTGCCTGGCTGCGAGGGCTGTGGTGATGGTGGCGGGGGCTGTGATGATGAAGACGCACCCGGATGCATCCTAGGACGCTTCCGGGGTGCTACTCGTGCGCGAAGAGGTGTGAAAGCCTCCTCTTCCTCCTCAGCCTCGCCTTCTTGGTCGTCATTACCGCCTTCTTCTTCATCGGACTCGACGGCTATGATCGGCCACCGGAAGTGCTGTGCGCCCTCGATGTGGAAGACGGCGTCCGGAAGTGCGCACTCCTGATAAGCTTGGTTGACGTGGCAATGTGCGTACGCCAACCCATCCCGGAGAAGGATAAGGTTTGAACGGTGCAGATGCTGCACGTTCACCTTACTCCTCGTGGAAATCGGAGTCATGGACTGTAAATTCAGCCCCAGGTACATCGCCAATTTGGTGATGAGCCCACCAAAATGGATCAGAGCCTTCCTTGTACTCCTCTTCACCTCCAGGATGCGCTGCAGAAAGAACGCACCCCAGTTGCATTCTTGTCGCTTCAGGAGCATGTAGAGGAAGAAAAGATCGCTCTCCTGAAACTTGCTCAATGCTAAATCGCTCCGAGCAAAGAACGTAAGGCTCAACATCTAGTGTAAGACCCGGACAAAGGGATGCTCGAAGTCCGCTACCACAGCATTGTGATAGCTCACTGTCTTTCCCACCGGTACTGTGACTAGCTCGGCGAAGATCTTGTCGTAGTCGGTGCGGGAATCTGGGCGCCGGTGATCATGTTGGGAGTGGTTCCAGTTAAAGATGTTGTTAAACTGCTTAAGGGTGATGTTGTAGTTGATGTTGAACAGCCGGAACGATACCCGGCCCTTGATCCACTCACGATCCTATGCAACCACGTCGTTGGGCACGACGCAGACGTCGAGGGACGCCATAAACTCTGCCACCAATTCCTTGTAGGTGGGCCATTCGCCGAAGAACGGCTACCCATCCGCATGGCGCTCCAGCTCGTCGGGCCTTCTGCTGGTGTGGCGTGCTTGACCCTTCAGCACATAGGCCAAGTTGGCCTCGAATCCAAGCTCCTGGAGCATTCCCCGGTCCACATACCGGGTCGGCTCGATCTTCCGCTTCATGATTTCCTCATAGACCTTCCTCACCTCCGCGGAAGGGTGAATCAAGCGCGGACGTGATACGGAAGCAGTAGGGGGTGGAACAAGCTCCACAATCTCCATGGGATTCGCGTGCGAGGACGATGATCCGGCGGCATGCACCATTGTTGCAAGAAAGATGGGATTAGAAGAACAGAGCTCGAGGAAGATGGAGAAGTGATTCTCCGCTCGGTGAAGATCCTCGCTCGATGTTGCTGCTCTTCAGTTGCTCGAGGGCTTGTAGAAGTGCTCGGCGCAAAGGAGGAAGTTTGCTCTAAAGGTGTGATGTCAAATGACGTTGCAATTCTCCTTATATAGACTTGGCCGGTGCCACTGTTGACCCGTCGATACCATCGACGCGGGTCGATGGTATCGACACGTCTCGCTGGTATCCGCCTCCCTCGCGAGTATCGACGGCTGACGTTTGCTGGATCGGGAAACACGGATTGCTGACGTGTCGATACCATCGACGGAAGTCGATGGTATCGACGCAGCACCCGGATCGCTGACGTGGACTCGCGATCGTCGTCGATGTCTTTGCGTGGATCGGTGACATGGATGTCGATACCATCGACGAGGGTCGATAGTATCGACTTGCCTTTATTGCGACACCGCCACTTCTTCAATTCAGCCTGTTGTCATGTTGATACCATCGACGAGGCCGTCGATGGTATCGAGTTGACTGAGCAAAATTGTTCTGAACTTCTCCAGAGATCTCGATGGTATCGATGGGTGTGTCGATACCATCAACACTTTTATTGCGACCTGCCTGTAGGTATGTCGATACCATCGACGGCGCTGTCGATAGTATCGACTCAGTGCGATTTTTTTAGCTGCCAACCTGAACCCATGTCGATACCATCGATCAGTGTGTCAATGGTATCGACCCTGCCTGTGCCTGCACATTGAACAAACGGATTAAGGTATCTTCTTTACACTAAAATTTAAACGAAATAAAAGCAATCTACGACTATAACTAAACTATCCTAATGTACCAATGGTTGGGTTGCCTCCCAACAAGCGCCCTTATTTAACGTCTTAGGCTAGACGGTATGAAGCTCATCATCTTTTCACATTGGAGACTGCGCTTAGAGGATCATGCGGTAATTTGAATTCAACACGATCTCCTCCAATGCCCAAAGACAGAGTACCTCTCCCTAAGGCAGTCACGACATCTGCCGTTGCTTGAAACGGTCTTCCTAGAAGAATTTCACAGCTTTGGAGTGGTGGCATATCAATAACAACAAAATCCACCGGGAATATGAATCTATCCACTTTGACGAGCACATCCTCACACACTCCATATGGTCTCACGATAGACCCATCTGCCAATTCAATTGTTGCGGCCAACTTCTTTATCTCTTTTAACCCCAACTTTTGAAATGTCGCCAAAGGCATGAGATTTATGCTAGCGCCAGAATCACATTGCGCTTTAGGAAAATGTTGACCACCTATTGAGCACGGTATGTAAAAACCTCCTGGGTCCTTTCTCTTCTTTGGTGAACTCCCGTGAATCATAGAGCTCACTGTCTCATTCATCCAATAAATTTCATCATCTTTTATCCGCCTCTTCTTATTGATGATTTCCTTGATGAACCTCCCATAGGCGGGTACTTTCTCGATCATCTCCACTAATGGAATATTGATGTGGAGTTTTCGGAATATCTCCAGGAATTTCTTAAAATGACGATGCTCTTTCTTCGACTTAGAATTGACCGGATCTGAAACATCAGCTGCATCAACACGCCTGTGAGGTGTCACATAAGAGCTTTTCAGGGGTATCTACCCTAAGCTTGCTTCAATCACTCCCTCGGACGTGGTCTTTGGCGAAACATCCTCAATAGTAACAGCTTGTTGTGGTTCCTCTCTCGCCTTATATGTCTCCACATGTGCACAAACAACTTGCACTTGTTCTTCCTGCCTAGGTGGAGATACAATATTCACAACTCTTTGTGATTTTCTGAAGAAAGGGTTTCCTCCCGGAAATCCATAGTACGTGCGTGGATATGGTATCGCCGGTGTTGCATTCACATTGAAAGTCATTTTTCTTTCTTCTACAGCTTCTTGCACCTGAGATTCCTCATTTCTTACCATAGACATGTACTTAACCTGATGATGTGCTTGGGCCACGTTCTCATTCTCTGCGGATTTTTGTTGATTGGCGTGCTTGATGGCCGCCACTTCACTCGAAATCTGCGCCACAGTGGTTTCTAATGTCCGCATTTGTGCTCCATGGCTTTGCAGCGTCTGCCCAAACTTGGTTAGAATATCACCTTGAGATTGCAATTGCTTACCAAACATGGCCATCATCTCTTGGTTTTGCTGTACCATTTGACTCAGTAGTTCAGTGTTCTTATCCTCGACTCTTGGCTGTGGCTTGGCATCCGGATCCTGCAGAAAATTATTTGGATCCTTCCATGAAAACTTTTTATCCTTCCTCCATGCATAGTCATTGTTTCTATAGCCCTGTTGTTGCATGAATTTCACTTGGGCCTCCTCATCTTCAGATGCATCTTCCTTAGTTAGCAAATTCTTAGCTAGAAGATCTAACTTATCGTTTAGCTCCCTAACTATTCTGGATTCACCAGCAGCCTTGACCTGTTCCACTGCACCTCTGTCGCCCCATGACTGTTTCCTAGCCATGTTCTTTAATATCTCCCAACATCTGGTATCCGTATTATTCAGAAAGAATCCGGATCCGGCTGAATCAAGATTACTTCTATCGTGCTCGGAGAGAGCAAAATAAAAGATTTTCACCTGTGTTTCCTTATCCAGTCCATGATGCGGGAACCTCCTCAGCATAACCTGGAATCTCTCCCAGGTCTCAGAATATGTTTCACCCGCCTGTTGGGTGAAATTGTGAATCTTCCTAATCATGTCGTTGGTCTTCTCAGGAGGGAAAAACCTCTCGAAGAAAACTTCCACCATATGATCCCAAGACTGAACAAATTCGTCATCGAGGTTATGGAGCCACTCTCTTGCTGCTCCTGCCAAGGAACTTGGGAATAGCTTGAGGTACAAAGCATCTTGTGGAAATCGGTCGATCTTCACCATGTCACAGTTCTCCACGAACTGGCTAATGTGTGCAACTGGGTCCTCATTCTTCAGCCCGTGAAATGCATTTGATTTTACCAAGTTGATCAATGCCGGATCGATCTTATATGTTGGTATGTTGACCGCCTGCTTCTTTATAGGCCCCTTTGAAGCTGATGAAGAAGACGCTTTGATCTTCTCCCATATCGTCTGCGGTTCGGCCATTTCTTCTGCTTGCTCTTGCTCAGATTCAGAATTTATATCGCTTTGGTGCTCTTGCTCGTAGTACTCCTCGTCCTCTGGTCCCGGAGGTGGAACCTCGGGTGTGCGATTGTCGTAATCTGTACTACGTGTATGCACCATACACAGTACCTGAAAAGAGAAAATTCAAGTTCAGTACTATGCTTGAACGAGTAAATATAATTATAAAGAAATTTAGGAATATTTAAAGTTGTTTCAAAATAAAATAAAAAATGTGGCCTAGAGTGGCCGCTCTTAGCACTCAAAGTGCCAATAATTCGCTGTATCCCCAGAAACGATGCCAAAAACTTGACGTGTATTTTACTATGGGCTTAAACGCAAGTATACGCGTCGAGTAATATAGGCCTTTGTGAGGCCCGAGTCGAACTCAGGGATACGTGAATTATTGGAGACTCCTACTAACTAATCGCAATCAGCTAGGCCAAATGACAAAATAGGGTTTGTTGTCGAAATTAAAAAGAAAACAAAATGAAACAAAGAAAACAATCGATTAAAGGTTAATTTAATCAATTCAAAAGAGTATCTTTAGGATTGCGGTTTCACCGCGGGTCAACATTGCATTAGGTTTTATATAATTCCTCACTCTTCTCTCTCTATCCGGGTAGTGGCCTAAAAACAGAATTACCCACTGTCGTGGTGTAATTCACTACTTAGGTTTAGGTTGATTCCATCGTCGTAGTAATCATTCCCCTAAACTAAGCGCATTAAAAACGATCTCTCAGTTTCCACCATTAATTTTACAACTCCTTTGTCAAGGGTTTTATCGATTAATGTAGGTTTCGTCTCTTTTCAGCCGTTAATCCTTCTGTCGAAGTGATTAAGGGCATTAAGTTATTATTATGGTGATCAAGCATAACAATATATATGGAGAAAACGAAACTATACCACGGATTTAAGAGAGAAAATATGAATTATCAATATAAAATTGTCATACAATGCATTCCCGGGCTACTCCCGGTCCTAAAGATGGAGGATTTTAGCCTCTCATGTTCATCTCACACGAATACATGGTAGAAATAGGGGAATTCATAAGAAAAACGTGAAACAAGTGGGAAAACCCCTGAACGGAGAAGAACCGGTAGATCCTTGGCGTAGAACACGAGCTTCCCCGCCTGTCGGTGGTGGAATTCATCTTCGACAGCGTCCGAATCACCCGGGATGAGCTTCTGGCCTCCGTTCTCCTTTCTCTCCTTCCTTGGCACTCGTGCAATGCCAAAATGAGATGATCCCCTCTCCTCGGCCGCCGTCATTAGGTATAAGTCCCTAATTAGGTCGTCAAATAACTCCAGCCGTCCGATTGAGATCAAAACGAATCCAACGCATATCTGTCGGCGTCGATACCATCGACGCGGGTCGATACCATCGACGCGGGTCGATACCATCGACGCGGGTCGATGGTATCGACCCAGCGTATTAGCGGCAGCCGTCTTTTCTTTTCGTCTGAGTGCTTGTGATCATCTCGATACCATCGACTTGGGTCGATGGTATCGACTCTCTTTAGCGTCGGTTGTTGTCGTTTAGCGATGCTGTAGCCTCCATGCGTCGATGGCATCGACTTGGGTCGATGGCATCGACTTGGGTCGATGGTATCGACTTGGGTCGATGGTATCGACGGATTCCTTGCCAGCAACCTGAAGGGATCTCGATGCCATCGACTTGTGTGTCGATGGTATCGACTCTGTGCTGCTCTTCTCGACTGGCAACTTGTGGCTTGGTCGATGGTATCGACTTCCGTTGATGGTATCGACGGAAGCAGATACTTGATTTTCCTGAAATTCCACAATAAGACCAAGTAAATCCACACAAATTATGATAATATGATAAATAATGCTCAAACTGGTAAAACAAAGGGGATTTGACATAGAATGATGGCAAAGACCGAAATGAATGAATTATGCAATATTATCCATAAAAAATGAGTAATTAGAGCACAAAACACATATGAAAAAGGTCTATAAATGCGACTTAAAATCATCGCATCAATACTATACACTCTTACTACACCCCACCAACTATGTCTTTGTAATTCTTCTACAATCTTATTTTTTGTAAAAAATTCATGAAATGAGTACATCTTCTTCCTAACCAGCACAAAGTTAAATTTCATGCAGATGGATTTTTGAATTGCTATATATGATATAAATCACATAAAAAATACAACATAATTCCTAGAAAGAAACTAGATAGGTATAGCCAATTAATGTATGAATTCTCAAGACCAAGGAGACAATTGATGCAATTCTAAAAATAGATGATACACAAAAGGAGTTATTTCCTCTTTAGTCACTTAAATAAACTATTCATATTCAAAGGGTGAAATTCTTATATTAGGAAAATAATGATAGAACACATGACATGTTAGACCGAGGACATGTGTATAAAATTTGACAACTGAAGGAAGACATATGGTGGGACATATATGTAAAGAAGCTACAAACGAATATGTAAGTACTTGATAAAAAAAATTCACACTTTTTTTATTTACACTCACCCATCATACATGTAACGACAACTATTTAGATATATATCTACTCGACACCCTCTCCCCCGCAAGACACTTCCCAACTCTACTTCAGTTGGATGGAAACCAAACTAAAAAAAAGGAAAATTTCAGGATTTATTTATTGGATTCAAAACTAACACATCATGCTTGTTTTTTAGGATGTTATGCACATTTTTTAGTTAGTTATATAGATGCAAAAAAAACACAAACATCATTCACATAACTTGTGTCCTTTTTATGGGAAATTAAGGAATTTATATCATTCCCAAATGGGGTGGTTGGATATATAAGCTACCACACCTTTATGGAGTGCAGAACTATTGCATACAAAACTATAAACACCTATTAGATAAAAACAAAAAGTAAACCCAATCTCTTTTAATTCCATACTACCAAACATGTGTCTTAGTTCTGAAGTATTAATTTGAGGCACTTGTTTTGAAAATTATACTATACACTCTTACTACACCCCACCAACTATGTCTAAGTAATTCTTCTACAATCTTATTTTTTGTAAAAAATTCATGAAATGAGTACATCTTCTTCCTAACCAGCACAAAGTTAAATTTCATGCAGTTGCTATATATGATATAAATAACATAAAAAATACAACATAATTCCTAGAAAGAATCTGGATAGGTATAGCCAATTAATGTATGAATTCTCAAGACCAAGGAGTGAATAAAATCAATACAATTGATGCAATTCTAAAAATGGATGATACACAAAAGGGGTTCATAATTCATACAACTTATTAAGGAACTAAGAGTTTGGACAACCTGAGGAAAAGGTTCATTGATCTATTTCTAAATGGAGAAAAACATAAATTATGTCCAAATCACACTAGTTAATTCAGGTAACAAATTTTATAAAATTACAAGACCATATTTAAAAGGATTATATTGTTAAATTGTAAGAACACATTCCCAAATTACATAAAATCCTAGTTGAGTCTTCCTAAAAGTCATCATATATTTATAAGATCTTTTCTTTATTTGGTTGAATATTACTCAAAGCTATAAATTTGGTTGTTAGTTTATCTCTTGAGATTATTAGGAATGGTTAGACAAAAAAGCCTAGTCATGTGAAATTATGAGTAAAAAATTTGATAGAAAATTTAGAGATAGGTATAGTAGTGTAGTAAATACTTTTACTACTTTTTATGTAACTAGGATTAATCTAAATTTTGTAGGTATATTGGAGAACTCAAATTTGAGTGGTGCTAAAAAAATTTAGATTTTTAGAGCAATCAAAACCTGTTGGTCGGCTGAGTCTTCTCAAGACAAACTCAGTCGACTATGCTATACAAATTAAAGTATAACACTATTGTATTTGACTTTTTGTTACTTATTGGAACATCCAATATATTTGAACTTTTAACTATAGCTTGAAAACCTATTACAAATGACATCTCAAATTGTCATAATCTTTGGGGTACTTTTGGGCTATACTAGATTACTGGTGTAAGGACCCTAACCTCCGTTTTGGGCTTACCCTATTTGCTTTGCCTAAACCCTGTGTTTAGAGGCTTGCCTAATTACCTGAGTTGTGATTTGGGTTTGTTTGTGCTTTGTTGAGAGGTTGAGGTGCAACTTGCAAATTACCCAAGTTCTAGGGTTGGTGTGCAAGTTTGTCACCGTGAGAGATATCTTTCTCTCTCCTCACATCCTTTAGGGTTGAGAGGATGGGTTGGGTGCCTTGCTTGAGTTGTTTTGGGCCTCGTTTGAGCTTGTTTAAGCTTGTGCTTGTTGTTGGGCTTGAAGCCCTTCCTCCTTGCTTGAGTGTGTCGGGCAAGGGAGAGCTTGGTGCCTTGTATCGGCTAGGGTTGTATCGGCCATGGTGTATCGTCCAGGGAGTATCGACCATGGTGTGTCAGGTTGCCATGTTGGGTGACACACACCCTCTTGACCTATCCTCGTTTGTGTCACCATCTTTGGACAAGTGGTCGTTGCTTTGCTAGTGGGTGGCAAGTCGTGAGCAAGTGGTTTGGGATGCTAGCAAGGTGTCATAGTTTGGACAAGTGGTGGTTTGGGTGAGCACCTGTGGAGAAATCCCCTAGTGGACGCCCACTTAACCCCTTGCATATATACCCCCTTCTTTTCTAGCTTGGGATCCCTTTAGCTCCTTAGTTGCTTCCCTTCTTTCTTGGTGGCTGATATCTCCACTTGGTAGAGCTTGGTGGCCTATCTCCTTGGTGGAGTCTTCTTCTTCCTCTAGTGGTGATCGAAACCCTAGATGTGCCTTGCTCCTTCTCCTCTTGTGGTGAGTATCTCTCCCTATCCCTGGCATCTTCTTCTTCTTCTCTCTTTCTTTTCGGCCATGGTGGTTATGGAGTTCTCTTCTCTCCTAGTGTTGGTCGAAGGTGGTGCCTTAGAGCTTGAGGCTTGGTGCTTGGAGCTTTGGAGCTTGAGGAGTGTGCTTAAGGCGGGTTACATAACTCCTAACCCTAACTATATTACTTTCTTACCATGATGTTTTGTTGTATGCTATCTTGATCGGCCATGCTTATCTTGTTAATAATATCTTTTCTCTAGTATGTACCCTTGACGTTGTGGGATATGATGTCATGGTTATGTTGTGTAGAGGTTTTCTTGATTCTTGTTGGCCGAACCATTAGATTAAAGTTCTTTGGGAAAAACCCCTCTCTCACTTAGTTGTTGAGAGGTGAGCCTAGGGTTTCCTAATCCAATGGTGCAGGTGGTGTGTTCTTGTGGCAAAACTCCTTTCTCTCCCTTTAGTTTTGAGAGCTGAGCTTGAGCTCTAGTGGTGTAGGCAAAACCCCTCTCTTCCTTGGTCGTTGAGAGGTGAGTCTATACTCTAGTTGCTTGGGAAATACCCCTCTCTTACCTTAGACTTGAGAGGTGAGCCTTTGGTTGGTCTTGACCTAGTTGAGTTGGTGGGTTGGCTGATATGGTGATGACCCACCTTGCTGCCCGATATGTGATGGAAGTTGTGCAAAGCACCTCTCACTTGGTTGTTGAGAGGTGAGCCAACTCTCTTGACCATTAGGGTTCTTGGTGGCAGTCTTGAGGTTGAAGATGACCAACATGATATGGTACCTTTCTCGATAGGATATGTGGTTATTGGCCGTCATGGTTACAAGGTTACCTAACCCGATATGAAGTGAAGTGTGTTGGATGCTTGGGTTACCCGATATCCCATATATAGGGTTGAGCTTGGCCGATATGCTTGATGGATGTCTTGTTGACCTTCTGACTGATATGGATCCTTACCCAAGATGCTGTTGGGTGATATGTCCTTTGGCCGATATGACGTTTCCCAATATGGGGTCTTGGTCGATGTAACCCTAGTTGGGCGATACAACTTGTTGACCGATAGGGAGCCCTAACCCTAGCTTGGATGGCAGGGATGTGCCTTGGGCGATAGGGTAGCTTGCTGCCTCTTTGTTTTCTTTGGCCGATATGTCTGATGACTGTTATCAGGATAGTAAGGTGACATGGCGTTGGCTTTTTCCTTTGAGCATTATCTCCCTTTTGTGTTGACCTCTTGGGAATGATGCATTTGGGTTGGGCATCAGGCGTTGCTGCTGCCTTGCATGATACCCTTTTGGGGTAGTACTGCCTGTTACCCCATGAAGGTGCGTTGCTCGTCTCAATGTTTCCTGTCTTGGGGCATTGCTCGATACATATAGCACGACATAGCATTGCACGATAGGATTCCTACTGACCCTTTGGATGGACGATATGGCCTGTGTGTTGCCCATTATGCTGCGTTGATATGGATGGGTGACAGAGGTGTGTTGTTTAGGTGTTGCACGTGATGGTTCTGCTCGACATGATGTTGTGTTGCTTGGGCATCACAGTTTGAGCGCTGCCCGTTGTTGGGAGTTGCCCGATATGGTGGATTCCTGACGTGGGGTTTGGTGCCCAAGGGTTTGGTAGTGGCCGATACCTTTGTGTGAAGGATAGTGCCCTACCCAATATCATTTTAGTGAGGGTTGTGCTCTACCCGATATACCTATGATGAGGAACATGATGTCTCTAGTGAGGGTTGTGATGCTTTTGGTAAGGGTTATCCCTTACCCGATATACCCAGGACAAGGGTTGCATACCATGTTCTTTTGGTAACCCTAATGCTTGATTGAAAAGTTATATATGATAATGTCATGCACAAATATGCTCATCCAATAGCATAATTATATCTCTCTTAATATATGCAATAAGTTTAAAATGTTCCTTGTATGAGTATAGTTGTACCTCTATGCTTATGCTAACCATGCATGTACCATTTGTATGATGAGGCCATGGTAATGGCATGACAATGATATGATGTGGAACATCAGGGGTTATGATGAACCCAGTGATATATGATGGGTGTTACCCATGGAATGGCAATGTGTGCCCTGATGATGCGATTGAGTCCCAGTGATCCTTGTGATGGATCTAGATGTTTGGCAAGAGGCCAAGTGGTAACACGTGATGTTGGATCCTTGTGATGGATCAAGATGATGTTGATGGCATTGAAGGACTTAGTGACAATGTAAAATAAGATAATGAGTTCTATGTTTTAATTGCATGTTACATAACTTGGTTGAATCTTACAATCTGCTTAAAATGTATTAATTAATTACAGATGAACCTTTCATGTAGTTTGCCCTGGCTATAGATCCATCATCGTCAGTAGCTAGTGATGGTGAAACAAGTTTTACCTGTGGGATTACATGGAGTGCATATTGTTGAATATGCGGGGTTTCTCCTAGCCGAAAATAGGAGGATCAGAGTGCAAGTACAGATATGTATAGAGCATGGTGAACATGCCCATGGCTCTGTATTGTAGAGCATGGTGAACAGACCCATGGCTCAGTATTGTAGAGTGTGATGAATAGGCCCGTGGCTCAAGATATGCTAGCTTCGAGACCTGTACCAAGGCAGACTAGAGAAAAGGGTAGCCTACGAAGCTGACCCTGTGGCTGAGGCCACTTAAGCAAGAGATAGAGGTCCTGGTTTGGATATCATGCACTGACCATGAGGAGGTGACGTCATGGAGTCCGACTCTCCCTTTGACCTTGTATGATACCAGTTTTGGGCTTCGCAACTGAAGGTTGGATTTGAGCGGTACGACTCACTTCCTTAGGGCATAATGAATTGTAATCTAGCCGTATAATATGTATTGCTTATGGTAAAACACAGAACATTGGTCGAGGCCTTGCTTGTATAGTTTCCCTAGTTATATCTTGTAGTTATTTGTACATTCCTCATATCTTGTGATAAGTTCTTCTAAAGCTTATCTTGTTAATCATGTTCAATAAAGAAATATCTGGTTATAGGCCTCCTGGATATCTTGGTAAGCTATTAATAAAGTTAATTCTGTTCAGTATGCCGTATATATGAGTTGCTTATATCAGTTATCTGCTTTATCTATTCTAGCTCTCCTTTTAGGTTTTATAGTTTTGGCAGGGAGTTATGTTTCTTGCTGGGACTGTGTGTCTCACCTCGCTGGTTTTAAACCTTTTTAGGTGATCGTGCTAGACGTGGTGGTGGTCAGAGATTGCGACCGAGCAGCGGGAAGAACAGTAGGAGGCAAGAGATGGATATGCTGATGTTTTGGTTGTTTTGTAGTAGAGTCCTAGAGTCATCCCTGTACTCTCAGGTCCTTGGAGGTGTTTTGATGACGTTTAACGATGTATAGCTGATGTAGCTTGTTTATCCTCCTGTGGGCCTGGTATGGCCTATTCTGTACATAAACAGGTGGTGAACTCTTTGTGCCTATGTGACAGCTAGATCCTATGAACGATGGACACATATCAAGGTTTATATATGTTTATATAACATGTTTGCTTGTAGGATAAAGATCTGGATGCAATAGTTTCTTTATTTATCTGCTTTTCGCAATCAGTTTTAATTAACCTGTATTTCTGGTAACATGTGGTTTATGGATGTTCCACACATTTTCACATGGAATTTCATTGTCTGTGTGATAGCAGGATGTCACAATAAGTTTTGGTATGAGAGATCTAGGTTTGCTGAGTCTACAGGGATCTAGGACTGGGTTTTGTGTCTGTTCTTGTGATTTGTCAAGATTTTCTCATAATAACCTTCTGCCCTCAACAGAAGATAAAGCTAAAAGATGTTTGGAAGTCATGAAGAACATGCAGCTGAGAGCAGTGCTGCTGCATCTGTTGATGGAGCACAAGTGCAGGCACATGAAGATCGGATGCCTAAGGTCCCCCAAATCAACCCAACCATTCTTAAGAATCCTGTCTACCAACACCTTATGGGACAAGTAATGGCAACGATGAATCACATGGTGGATAGATTTCTAGTGCCTCCACCAAAAGCACATGCTCCCCATGGTGAATCTTCGGGTATTGGGAAGACCTTTGAGCATCTTCGCCGAATCGGAGCTTTAGATTATGTTGGAACGACTGATCCAACAGATGTAGATATGTGGCTGATAGGTATTGAGAAGGCCTTTCAGATCCTTGACATCCCCGAAGCAGAAAAAGTCAAGAATGCTATCTACCTTATGAAAGGTAGTGCTGGCCACTGGTGGGCCATCGAGGAGGATAAGCAGCCCGGTGAGGTGATCTGTTGGGACGTCTTCCGACGGGAGTTCGTGGGTTGATACTTCCCGAAGACGTATATGTATGAGAAGATCAATCAGTTTGAGAGGCTGCGCCAAGGATCTGCAAGCATCACCGAGTATGAAGCCAAGTTTATGGACCTGTTGAGGTTTTGTCCTCACATGGCGGCAACAAATTATGAGAGGATCAGACGTTTTGAGAAAGGTTTGAGTGCTGAGTTGTCGACACCTGCTTCTACTTAAAAAAACCGAGAGCGGTTTTCCACATTTGTGGAGTCTTTCCGAAGGACTGAATGGTCAGTCTGAGAGAAGAGAGAGGCTATGAACAAGAAAAGACATGCTCAATTTCAGAAACAGAGGTTTGACAGTCACAAGAAGCCGAGATTTTCTGCACCTTCTGAGAGGCAAGGTTCTAGTGTACCATCGCAGTGGTTACCAAGTCAAGGAAGAGGGTGTGGTTATTCACCATCCAGAGGTTACAACATAGCTTCAATAGCAGTGACATGGCCATCTAGGCCACAGTTAGAGGACATGTCATGCTACCTTTGTGGGCATATAGGGCATTTGAATCCAAATTACCCAAGGAGAGAAGTTGAAGTGATGCAACAACTGAGACAGAGACAACAAGGTCCATGCAAACATCAGTTTAGTGGCGCCATAGGGCGAGGGCGCGACCAAGTGTCACAAGCAGGATCCTCTGCTCAAGGAAGCATAGGACGTGGATAGTAAGTAACAACTCGATTCGATGTTATGAGTCAGCCGGAGGTGATAGTCAACCCGTGAGTGGTGGCAAGTCAGATGGAGTTATTTCATTCTGATTTGTCTTCTTCTTAATTTGTATCTGTTCTGGTTGACCCGGGTGATACACACTCTTTTATCGCTCATAGTATGCTTGATAGCTGTCTTTTACCTATTAGTTGTAAGAAAGATAGCTTGTTGTTAGAAACCCCTCTTGATGGTTTCTTGATGCTTCGAGAGGTGTGTCCATCTTGTGTCCTATCATTTTGGGACACAGCATACAAGTGGATCTTATACCACTTGATATGTATGGATTCGATGTAATCCTTGGGATGGATACCCTAGAGAGGTATAAGGTTGCGTTGGACTATGGTTCCAAGCAAGCAGTGTTTATTGATGATGGTCAGAAGTGGATCTTCCAAGGAGATAGGAAGATTCTTCTGACATGTTTGGTATCCACTATGGTGGCAGAAAAGTTGTTGTAGCAAGGTTGTAGAGCATTTTTGGCTCATGTTGTGGATACCGAGGCAGAATGTTCTAGCCTTGCGGATGTTCCTGTTGTCAAAGAGTTCGCGGATGTGTTTCCCGATGAGTTTCCCAGTGTTCCCCCACCTCGAGAGATTAACTTTGAGATCAATATAGTGCCAGGAACACAACCAGTTGCTCAGACACCATACAGGATGGCTCCAGCTGAGATGGCAGAGCTAAAGAAGTAGTTACATGAGTTGCTAGATAAATGTTTTATCAGACCGAGCACATTGCCATGGGGTACTCCAGTTCTGTTCGTAAAGAAGAAGGATGGATCGATGCATCTATGCATAGATTACCAGCAGTTGAACAAAGTTACAATCAAGAACAAGTATCCTTTGCCGAGGATAGATGATCTGTTTGATCAATTGCGTGGTGCTACGATATGGATATTATCAGTTGAGGATTAGGGACGATGACATACCAACGTCAACTTTTAGGATGAGGTATGGTCACTATGAGTTTGTGGTTATGCCGTTTGGGCTAACCAATGCACATGCTGCTTTCATGGATCTAATGAATAAGGTGTTCTGTCCGTTCCTAGATCAGTTTGTTGTGGTCTTCATAGATGACATCTTGATATATAGTTGAGATAGTCAACAACATGAACAACACCTTCGACAAGCATTGAATCTCCTTCGCCAGCATCAGCTGTATGCCAAATTTAGTAAGTGTGAGTTCTGGTTGAAGGAAGTGACTTTCTTGGGTCATGTAATATTGGCGGAAGGAGTCAGAGTGGACCCCAAGAAGGTGGATTCAGTTGCGGAATGGGAGCAACCGAAGACGCCGGCTGAAGTTCATAGTTTTCTGGGTTTAGCAGGATACCACTGAAGGTTTATAAAGGACTTCAGTGTGATCGCGTTGCCGTTGATGAAGTTGACCAGGAAGGATGTACCTTTCGTTTGAGATGATCGTTGTTAGCAAGCTTTTCAGAGCTTAAAGGAGAAGCTAACTAGTGCTCCAGTACTGGTGTTGCTAGAGCCTGGGAAAGGCTATGTCATTTTCTATGATGCTTCTAAGAAGGGATTAGGATGTGTGTTGATGCAGGAAGATCATGTGGTTTCTTTTGCTTTGTGACATCTTAAGAAACATGAGGAGAGCTATCCGACACATGATTTGGAGCTGGAAGCGGTAGACCATGCATTAAATATATGGAGACACTATCTTTATGGGGAAGTATGTCAAATCTTTACAGATCATAAGAACTTGAAGTATATCTTCTCGCAGAGTGAGGTGAACATGCAACAACATCACTGGATGAAGCTGATCAGTGATTATGATTACACCATCGAGTATCATCCTGGTAAGGCGAACGTAGTAGCTGATGCACTTAGTAGGAAGTCTTCTTCTTTTCCTACAAAGAAGGCACAGTTGAGTTCTTTGATATGCCATAGGCGGGATATGTTCATCTCTTTGCGGCAGATGAATGTATAGTTGGAGGTATCCTTATTGGCAGGACTGTTGGAACGGATGCAAGTGAAGCCTACATTGAGACAGTAGATCATAGGAGCACAGTAGGCAGATGCTATAGTTCAGTTGATCATGACAGAGTTTGGCAGCAAGAAGCATGATGGCTTCCATGAGTCTGAGGATGGACTAGTTTGTTATCATAACAAGATGGTGGTCCCAGATGTTGACGATCTGAGGAAGTTAGTGCTCGAGGAAGCACACACATCGATGTATGCTATGCATCCAGGTGTTACCAAGATGTATCATAATCTAAAGGACCTGTATTGGTGGCCTGGATTGAAGAGAGACGTAGTCGAGTTTGTGGCTAGGTGTGCGGTATGTCAGCAAGTTAAGGCTGAGCATAAGAAACCGGAAGGTACGTTGCAACCCATGTCGATACCGTAGTGGAAATGGGATCATATAACCCTGGATTTTGTAGTTGGTTTCTTGAGGACAACTAGGAATCATGATTCCATTTGGGTGATAGTGGACAGGTTGACAAAGTCTGCTCATTTCATTCCATTAAAGACAACATAAACAACAGAGAAGTTTGCTCAGGTGTATGTGGATAAGATAGTGCATTTGCATGGTGTGCCAGTAACGATAGTCTCTGAAAGAGGTCCCCAGTTCATAAGTCGTTTTTGGGAATAGTTGCACAAAGCATTGGGAACGCAATTGAAGTTCAGTACCGCCTTCGACCCACAAATAGATGGACAGTCTGAAAGGACTATTCAGACTTTGGAGGATCTTCTCTGAGCTTGTATTTTGCAGTTCCTAGGTAGTTGGTATGTGCATCTCAGTTTTATAGAGTTTGCCTACAACAATAGTTACCAACAAAGTATCGACATGGCACCTTATGAGGCTTTATATGACATGAAGTGCAGATCTTCTCTATGTTGGTATGAGTCTGGTGAATATCAACTTTTAGGTCCTGAGTTAGTACAACAGACAACAGAGAAGATCAAGGTGATACAACAACAATTGAAAGTATCACAAGACAGATAAAAGTCATATGGAGATAATCGCCGATGACGTCTAGAGTTCCAGGTGGGAGACAAGGTGTATCTCAAGGTCTCACCATGGAAAGGCGTGTTGAGGTTTTTCCAGAAAGGCAAGTTGGCTCCCAGGTATATGGGGCCATATACGGTAGTAGCATGTGTTGCCAAGGTGGCTTACAAGTTAGAACTGCCACCAGAGTTACATAGGTTACATCCAACGTTCCATGTCAATATGCTGAAGAAAAGTAATTTGGGGATAGAGACAATGATACAACCGATTGAGGTTGAGCTGGATGAAGATGTGACCTACAAGGAAGGTCCAGTGTTGATCCTCAACAGACAAGTGAAGAAGCTGAAGAGGAAGGACCTAGTTCTTGTGAAGGTTCTTTGGCATCATCGTGGCATTGAGGAAGCCACATGGGAGCTCAAGGAAGAGATGAGGAGGAAGTATCCCTCACTTTTATCTTCAGATTTCGGGGGAGAAATCCTTTTGTAGGGGTTTATGGCTTGTAAGGACCCTAACCTCCATTTTGGGCTTACCCTATTTGCTTTGCCTAAACCCTATGTTTAGAGGCTTGCCTAATTACTTGAGTTGTGATTAGGGTTTGTTTGTGCTTTGTTGAGAGGTTGAGGTGCAACTTGCAAATTACCCAAGTTCTAGGGTTGGTGTACAAGTTTGTCACCTTGAGATGTATCTTTCTCTCTCCTTGCATCCTCTAGGGTTGAGAGGATGGGTTGGGCACCTTGCTTGAGTTGTTTTGGGCCTCGTTTGAGCTTGTTTAAGCTTGGGCTTATTGTTGGGCTTGAAGCCCTTCCTCCTTGCTTTAGTGTGTCAGGCAAGGGAGAGCTTGGTGCCTTGTATTGGCCAGGGTGTATGGATCAGGGAGTATCATCCATGGTGTGTCAGGTTGCCATGTTGGGCGACACACACCCTCTTGACCTAGCCTCGTTTGTGTCACCATCTTTGGACAAGTGGTCGTTGCTTTGCTAGTGGGTGGCAAGTCGTGAGCAAGTGGCTTGGGGTGCTAGCAAGGTGGCATCGTTTGGATAAGTGGTGGTTTGGGCAAGCACATGTAGAGCAATCCCCTAGTGGACGCCCACTTAACCCCTTGCATATATACCCCCTTCTTTGCTAGCTTGGGATCCCTTTACTCCTTAGTTGCTTCCCTTCTTTCTTGGTGGCCGAATATATCCACTTGGTAGAGCTTGGTGGCCGATCTCCTTGGTGGAGTATTCTTCTTCCTCTAGTGGTGGCCGAAACCCTAGATGTGCCTTGCTCCTTCTCCTCTTGTGGTGAGTATCTCTCCCTATCCTTGGAATCTTCTTCTTCTTCTTCTTTCTTTCTTTTTGGCCATGGTAACTATGGAGTTCTCTTCTCTCCTAGTGTTGGTTGAAGGTGGTGCCTTGGAGCTTGAGGCTTGGTGCTTGGATCTTTGGAGCTTGAGGAGTGTGCTTAAGGTGGGTTACATAACTCCTAACCCTAACTATATTAATTTCTTACCATGATGCTTTGTTGTATGCTATCTTGATCGGCCATGCTTATCTTGTTAATAATATCTTTGCTCTAGTATGTACCCTTGACGTTGTGTGATATGATGTCATGGTTATGTTGTGTAGAGGTGTTCTTGGTTCTTGTTGACTGAACCATTAGATTAAGGTTCTTTAGGAAAAACCCCGCTCTCACTTAGTTGTTGAGAGGTGAGCCTAGGGTTTCCTAATCCAATTGTGCGGGTGGTGTGTTCTTGGGGAAAAACTCCTTTCTCTACCTTTGGTTTTGAGAGGTGAGCTTGAGCTCTAGTGGTGTAGGCAAAAATCCTCTCTTCCTTGGTCGTTGAGAGGTGAGTCTATACTCTAGTTGCTTGGGTAATACCCCTCTCTTGCCATGGATTTGAGAGGCGAGCCTTTGGTGGTCTTGACCTAGTTGAGGTTGGTGGGTTGGATGATATGGTGATGACCCAACTTATTACCCGATATGTGATGGAAGTTGTGCAAAACCCCTCTCACTTAGTTGTGAGAGGTGAGCCAACTCTCTTGACCATTAGGGTTCTTGGTGGAAATCTTGAGGTTGAAGATGACCAACGCGATAGGGTACCTTTCCTGATAGGATATGTGGTACTTGGCTGTTATGGTTACAAGGTTACCTAAATCGATATGGAGTGAAGTGTCTTGGATGCTTGGGTTTCCCGATATCCCATATCTAGGGTTGAACTTGGCCGATATGCTTGATGGATGTCTTGTTGACCTTTTGACTGATATGGATCCTTACCCATGATGTTGTTGGGCGATATGTCCTTTGGCCGATATGATGTTTCCAAATATGGGATCTTGGTCGATGTAACCCTAGTTGGGCGATACAGATTGTTGACCGATAGGGATCCCTAACCCTAGCTTGGACGGTAGGGATGTGCCTTGGGTGATAGGGTAGCTTGCTGCCTCTTTGTTTTCTTTGGCTGATATGTCTGATGGCCGTTATTGAGATAGTAAGGTGACGCGGCATTGGCTTTGTCCTTAGAGTGTTATCTCCCTTTTGTGTTGACCTCTTGGGCACGATGCATTTGGGTTGGGCATCAGGCATTGCTGCTGCCTTGCACGATACCCTTTTGGGGGTAGTGCTTCCTGTTACCCCATGAAGGTGCGTTTCCCGTCTCGACATTTCCTGTCTCGGGGTGTTTCTCGATACAGATAGCATGACACATCGTTGCACAATAGGATGACTACTGACCCTTTAGCTGGACGATATGGCCTGTGTGTTGCCTGTTATGCTGTGTTGATCTGGATGGGTGACATAGGTGTGTTGTTTAGGCATCACACATTATGGTTCTGCCCAACATGATGTTGTGTTGCTTGGGCGTCACAGGTTGAGTGCTGCCCGTTGTTGGGAGTTGCCCGATATGATGGATTCCCGACGTGGGGTTTGGTTCCCTAGGGTTTGGTAGTGGCCGATACCTTTGTGTGAAGGATAATGCCCTACCCAATATCCTTTTTGTGAGGGTTGTGCTCTACCCGATATACCTATGATGAGGAACATGATGTCTCTAGTGAGAGTTGTTATGCTTTTGGTGAGGGTTATCCCTTACCCGATATACCTACAACCCTAATGCTGGATTGAAGAGTTATATATGATAATTTCATGCATAGATATGCTCATCCAATAGCATAATTATATCTCTTTTGATATATGAAATAAGTTTAAGATGATCCTTGTATGAGTATCGTTGTACCTCTATGCTTATGCTAACCATGCAGGTACCATTTGTATGATGAGGCCATGGTGATGGCATGACAATGATATGATGTGGAACATTAGGGGTTATGATGAACCCAATGATATATGATGGATGTTACCCATGAAATGGTAATGTGTACCCTGATGATGGGATTGAGTCCCAGTGATCCTTGTAATGGATCTAGATGTTTGGCAAGAGGCCAAATGGTAAAATGTAATGGAACAAGATGATGTTGATGGAATTGAAGGACTTAGTGACAATGTAAAATAAGATAATGAGTTCTATGTTTTAATTACATGTTACATAACTTGGTTGAATCTTGCAATCCGCTTAAAATGTATTAATTAATTACAGATGAACCTTTCATGTAGTTTGCCCTGGCCATAGATCCATCATCGTCAGTAGCTGGTGATGGTGAAACAGGTTTATCCTGCGGATTACCTGGAGCGCATATTGTTGAATATGTGGGGTTTCTCCTAGCCAAAAATGGAGGATTAGAGTGCAACTGAGGATATGTATAGATCATGGTGAACCTGCCCATGTCTCCGTATTGTAGAGCATGGTGAACAGGCCCATGGCTCAGTATTGTAGAGCGTGATGAATAGGGTCGTGGCTCAAGGTATGCTAGGGCGAGACCTGTACCAAGGCGGGCTAGAGAAAAGGGTAGCCTGCAGATCTGACCTTGTGGCTGAGGCCACTTAAGCAAGAGACTACGGTCCTGCTTTGGATATCATGTACTGACCACGAGTAGGTGAGGTAATGGAGTCCAGCTCTCCCTTTGACCTTGTATGGCACCTATTTTGGGTTTCACAACTGAACGTTGGATTTGAGCGGTACAACTCACTTCCTAAGGGCATAATAAAATTGTAATCTAGCCATATAGTTTGTATTGCTTAAGGAAAAACACAGAACATTGGTTGAGGCCTTGTTTGTATAGTTTCCCTAGTTATATCTTGCAGTTATTTGTACATTCCTCATATCTTGTGATAAGTTCTTATAAATCTTATCTTGTTAATCATGTTCCATAAAGAAATATCTGGTTATATGCCTCCTGGATATCTTGGTAAGCTGTTAATAAAGTTAGTTCTATTCAGTATGCCGTATATATGAGTTGCTTATATCAGTTATCTGCTTTATCAATTCTAGCTATCCTTTGAGGTTTTATAGTTTTGTTGACGAGTTATGTTTCTCACCGGGACTGTGTGTCTCACCCTGCTGGTTTAAAACCTTTTTAGGTGATCGTGCTAAACGTGGTGGTGGTCGTGAGGTTGCAGCCGAGCAGCAGGAAGAACAATAGGAGGCAAGAGATGGATATGCTACTGTTTTGGTTGTTTTGTAGTAGAGTCCTAGAGTCATCCCTGTACTCTCAGGTCCTTGGAGGTGTTTTGACGACGTTTCATGATGTATAGCTAATGTAGCTTGTTTATCCTGCTGTTGGCATGGTATGGCCTATTCTGTACATAAACAAGTGGTAAACTCTCTGTGCCTATGTGACAGCTAGATCCTATGAACTATGGACACATATCAAGGTTTATGTATGTTTATATAACATGTTTCCTTGCAGGATAAAGATCTGGATGCAATAGTTTCTTTCTTTATCTGCTTTCTACAATTGATTTTAATTAACCTGTGTTTCTGGTAACATGTGATTTATGGATATTCCACACATTTTCACGTGGCATTTCATTGTTTGTGTGATATCGGGATGTCACAACTGCATCGACCAAGTTCCTTACTAGGAAAACTCACCTCACTAAAGTTTTTGGATAAATAAAAAGACCAAATAATGGTGATAACTAATTATCTTAAGCACCTAAATCAGGACATATGAATTTATTATGTCCCAAGAATCACTGAGCTCCTTTTCAAACTTTAGAGCTTTGCATTTTTTGAGGGAGGATGATATTTCTAGGGTTTGAAGATCTTGAAGTTGGACTTCAAAATTTTAGGGTTTTCACTACCCAATTTTGGTGAATTAATGATATTTGATCAATCTTTACTAAATTTCCTTTTCCTTTCTTCATTTTTATGTCTAAAATTTGCCAAACTTCTGATTTGGATCTAAAGATCTCAAATACATATCTTTTCTCATTCTTTTTCTTCCTTCATTCTTCTTCAAGGTTCTTGAGCAAACAGGAGCAAGAAAAAGACCGATCACTTGAAGCTTGACCTGAATTCAAGTTTATCAGTAGTTGGGCTATGAATTTTAGATGCTTCACACATGAGGTGAATGGCGTGGGTTCTTTAGAAAACTTCCATTAAACTATAACCTTAATTCCACTTATTGAACTACAGTTTATGAAAATTGAGTAGTTCCAACAAATCTATAAGACTATTTTGTTTAGTTGATCTTCCTTACAAATGAATCAAGTAAATTTTAGATTTTGTTGATTATAAGTTTCATTTTAATGTATCAAATTCACTTTACACATTCTTGCTATCTATAATATAAAATTCAATAAATTAATGATTAAATATGGAGTATCATACATGATTTTGTGGATTCTTGAGTTGCAACCAATCATTCAAATTTATGAGTTGGAAATGGATATATAGGGTAATTTTAATCCAAATTGGTACATAATGTATGTATAAAACACTAATTCACATATTTTAGGTTTAGAATGCAAAACCACTTATATGTCATATAGTTGCTTCTGATTTCCTTAAAGTGAGTAAACATACTCAATACCCATCATAACCCTAACTCATCTAGATAGGAGCCCTGAACATTGTGATTTTCCCCTGAGGTCTGTACTGATAACATGAAATGGGATTTCTTATAATAGTCCTTGTATTATGAAGAGGAATACCAGAGTGTGATTCTAGAACTTGAAGGCAAGATCACCTAAATTCAGGAAATGTTTCAAGATGAGATGTAAACCTAGTTTTTGTTGCTATGTAAATGAAATAGATTCTATATGAAACACTATTATGAGAATTGTGATCTTGATGTGTATGATATCAATATGTATAACTTTGATACTTTAGCTCATACATGATGCCCTACCTTTGACATTTATGTCATTTAACCTATCTCATGTACCTTAGACAAGGTATGTAACATAGACATGCTTTATACTCCTACCTAGCCAATGTTTGACAAATGTGTGGAAGACCAGAGTTCGTTACTTATGTTAGGGTTTTTGGTTAACCCTAAGACATGGACAATGAGTCATTGACACAAGAATTTGGCACAATGAATTTTACTTGACCATGCACATATCAAGTAATTTTGAAACAAATTTAATATTTAATCTTCATTGACAAGAGTTAAGATTCAAATGTATCTTCCAGTACATGTTTGTTTCTTTTTATTCATTTCACATTCATGTTATGATGTTTATATCTATTATTACCTACAAGAGATTTGTAATTGTTTGATCAAATCTGAGACACACTTATTACTGATCTAGTTTAAAAATGATTAGTTCAATGCTTGTTTTATCTTGAACATGTTCCAATCAGTCAACATTGCTGATAAGGTGGTGGTTTACAGTTTTATAGGTACTGCTATCTTTAGTCCACCCAAAGGCTACTCATCTATAGTGATCGTTCCTTCACCATTTTAGGTGGAGAATTAACTACTTGTAGTAGGTTATATGTATCGAACGTCCCTATATTAAGGAGTTTTAGGAGTGTCAAGTTCTCTCTTTTAATTAGCATAAATGCCAATCATTAGAAAGAAACCCTAAACTGAAAGCCAGATTATGTACAAAACAAAATTTTTAGACACACATCATTAACACAATATACAAAAAAAACACTTTATTTTTTCCTTTCTTTTCTTCATAAAACTTCATAACCAATGCCACATTAACGCTGACATATTCATTCATCACAACTAATTTTCAAATCCTATAAAACCAAAATAAATATTATTTCTCATATGCGATTCATTTTGCATCAATTACAGGTACATGAAAGAACAAACTTGTAACGACCCCGCCTCTTAGTAACCCCCAATTAAGGGAGACCAATATGTTAGAGCCGTTATCCCAATTAACAGGATCAAAGGTTTGACAAATAATTAGTAATAATTATAAAATTCTACCAAACTATACTGAAAGCTGGTATAAAATAAAACTTTGCATACCTTTTATAAACTTTGGATATCTACTTCTATCCACAGCTTGAATCTATTCTATCTAATCCTCCTTGTACTTTATTTCTTATTTTCACAATGTGTCACTTTACTGTATGTTCTTTTCAGGGTTGTACCTGAAACGCCGACAAACAAAATGTCACTCAACATAAATGAATATGTCGGTATGTGGGGACAACCAAAATTTCACACATAAGGCTAACAACCTATTTATCACAATCAAGGTAATTAACAATTCAATTTACATTTTCAATATGTCAATCTCCACCACTTTTGCCCTAACCCTGGAATACCCCCATTAGGGTTTCTCTTTAGCCATTGACTTAAGGCCACCTTCTCAATCCCGAGCTTGGTGCCTGGGGTCACCTCTCATGGCGCCCATTAGTCATGCAACAAAGACCACCTTCTCAATCCCGAGCTTGGTGTATGGGGTCACCACTCATGGTACCCATGGGTCTTCCCTCCTGGGCTTGACCTTTTTGCATCATCCATCAGGGTGGCATGTAGGTGCGAGAATACACACTTATATTATAATTGTGATAATCATAGTCACTTTATAGTTGCATGAAATAAAAGTCATCCAAGCAGTTATTTTCAGGCAACCGATAAAACATCTGAGAATCGCCGTGAAACTAAAGCGATTAACCATAGGCGTAACCACATACCTGATCCAGAGCAACTTGATGTCCAAGCAATAATGATAAAGAACAAGCACACAAGCAATCAACAATATACTAAAATTAATGCATAACATCCAAGTGTTATAGTTTATCCAAAACATTCTCAAGATAGACTTGTATTCCACCTTCGGGTTTCTAGGTCCACTTTAGGGTTTTATTAGGGTTTTAGCCTCCATAATACTTTTATCACCTTTAATGCTCTCTTAATTCACAAACCCTAATTTCAACATTATAAGCCCAATTAAAGTCTATTATTTCTCTTTTATACTAAAATCACCATTTTTTATCCTTTTAAATTATTTCAAGATCATTAGACTCAATTATCACCTTTAGTTTCTTTCGAATTGACAACTCATATTTCATTATAGTTCAATTCACATATGAACTCTATTTATCGCTAATATCACATTAATCCACTAGGAAACCCTAATTACCAAATTAAGGGTATTTATCCACAATTAGGAACTTTTATACTCAAAATAGCTTAGAACCATCAAATTTCAACTTTATACATGAATTTGACCAATTGAAGCCATTAAGAAGCAATTTTTACTAACATTAGGGTTTCAAGGCCCATTAAAGCTTATTTATGTATATGGAACACTAAATTAATCAAATTACACATAAAATTCATCCTTTTAGATCCAATGCGTATTTTTATAATCAATAGGTTAATATCAACTTTAATCATCCATATAACCTTTCTCAATACATTAATCATCTTAAATTAGGGTTTCTTAATCATTAATGCACTAAAGTTGATAACCTCCACTACTTTTATAATTACAAGAGGAATTAGGCTTTAATTATATTTTTATTGCATTCCTCGTATTTTTCTAATCAACTTTCATATATAAAGTTTATTCATTAGAGTTTCCTAGCAATATTTATGATTTTTGCAAGAAAATTCATTAACTTGAATTATCCGCTATTTCTAGAAAAATGTTGGCCGTTGGATCGATGATCCACTGGATCACACTGGATCCAATGATCCATGATCGTGTGCCTCTCCCGGTTTGGAAAGAAATGAAAGTCAGAAAAGCCCTTACCCGAACAACGATGGCAGAGGGGTATTTTGGTAAATGACCAGGCGGTCATCTTCTTCCTCGCGCCAGAGCAAGCAGCAACCTGTGGTCAACCTGGTAGTTGACTATGAGATTCTAACCACCTGCGAGCACATCGATCGTCTAGGGAGCATCACCTCCCTCCTCCGAACTCGACCACTACCTCAATTGCTTGCCACAACCTTGCTGTGCCCACCTCCTACTCGCCGGACTCCGGTGAGGTCCTCTGAGAAGATGGGGGTGCAGGTCAGGGTAGAAGATGGAATTGTGGGCACATAAATGCTCCTCTCGGACTGCCGTAGAGTTTAGGGTAGCAAAAGGAGATGCGGGTACCCTCTCTTGTCCTCCTCTATATATAGGGTCGGGGGTAGCGATCAGATGAATTGGGAACTCTCCCGATCATCAACCAAACCCCTACAAAGTAGGGATGGTCATCACTAGACTTCTCTCCTAAGTCCAACAATGATCATCCCTCTTCCTAACTCCCTTTCCTTTTCTCTCAATGATTTGAGTTTAGATCATCTCAAGTCTGCCTGGCGCAGACTCCTCACGCCAAAAGGGAAACATACCTGATCGTTGGATCATGATCCAACTGTTCATATAAAGCCCGAAATCAAGAAATTGGAAGGATTATCCAATTAAACCGTGACATCGATTTCTTAGGCCATTAATAACCACACTTTAGGCAAATTTGCAAATTGCATAACTCAGAAACCATGTACTATTTACCAACCAAATTTTAAGGGTTTCTCTCTCTTTCCTTTATCCACTTGTATGTCCAGTTTAAGTCCGAAATTCCAAAAGAAAAGAACTATTTATTCATAGGCAAGTTACTCATTAATCAAATCCACTAAATGGTTATTTTCTCTTTCCTCAAACCATTATCTTGCTATCTTGGACTCCTTGGACCCCAAGAAATCCTAATATGTCGAAATTCCTTTTTAAGGATACTTATTATCCTTCTAGATGCATCTACACCCATTATCTCTCATTATCTTTCTTATTTTTTTATTAAAAGATTCCCTTTCAAGAATTTCTCATTATTTTTCATTTCCTTTTTCCTCTTTCCTATTTCTTTCATTAGATATTACATATAGAGAAATTTATTAAATTGTGGCCATTAATGCCACTTTCCAGAGATTTCTATGTATTTTTATAAATACTTTGCTTAATATTCATTATCATGTATCTTTTTCTATTATTTGGACTTTTATTCCTTTCTTCTCTTTTATATCCATTATTGGATTAATCTGATAACAAAAATAACGAAATTCCTATCAAAAGGGAGATTTGCAAAGAAATCCATCTTTTGAAGCAAATCATACAACCTTTTCAATTAAGTCCATATTCACAAAATCTTCACATTTCAATTATTAAAACATATGCAAAATTTAGGTTGTAACATCCTTCCCCTATTATAGGAATTTTGCCCTCAAAATTCCCTCAAACATACAAACAAATAGGATAAGACTTCCTCATGTTCATCATGGCTCCCATGTGGTTTTACCCTCTCCATGGTGCCTCCCAAGAACCTTCATCATCTCATATTCTTGCATCTGAGTTCTTTCTCACCTTGGTACCTTGTACCGTCATAGGTGACTCAGGACATTTCAGCTTCTCTCAAAGCTAACTAGGTTCATGGATCAACACATGGCTTGGGTACCTCACATAGTGCTCTAGATCGGACTCGTAGAACACATCACGTTATCCTGAGGGGTAAGACTAAACATAACCATCTCCACCAATCCAACTCAAATGGACCCATATATCGGGGACTCAGCTTTGTCAGCTGTAGCTTAGAGGGGTCAGATTTTCACATCACATATTCTCCCACAATGAACTGCATGTCAGTCTGCTTTGCATCAGCTCATGACTCATGTCGCCCCTGGGCTTCCTCAGCCATCACACGATCAAAGCAACTTCATCTACACCCACTGTGGTCTCTCTGACCTTCACAAGGTCTTTCCACCAATATCCTATTCATGAAGCGGTGACCGACACATCCTCCCTTAAAGAGCTTCTTACATCCTAATAAAGGCTATGGTGGCTATCATCACATCTTTTATAGGACAAGAACTGTCCCCATATATCACCCTAGATGAGCACACATGCTCATATCAGACTCTCTAGTCTGGATCATACTAACCATCAGTTAGGGGTGATAAGTTGTACTCACATCGAGTTCTTCATGTATCTACTTCCACCTTATGGAAGTGAATCTTTAGGTTATATTCAAGAACCTTTGAACTCGCATCATGGTGTAGTTGAACCATCTCTCTCTCTTGCATGTAGTTCAACTGAATCTGTCCCCTGATAATACTTCTCTCTTTCTCTTAGATCATGCCATCTAGGTAAGGTGACCTACCACAACCCATATTGCATCTTGACCCTCTCCGGTCCATGGGAAACTTACCACACATCCATATTGATGAACTCCCATTCCCTTTCAGGGACTCTTTATCCTCTATATCAATCTTATGGCTTATTGGTGTTCATCCTTCACCTCTTGTCATGCATGGCAACATGCCACATGCAACTTCCTCTTGGGCATCCAAAGTACCATCAAAACTTACCATCTTAGTAGTACCATGGTGTATGGTGACTTAAAATCATGACCTCCTATATTTCATGATTCCTTAAGGTCGGTTCCTCAGAAACCTTATAAAGACTCTAGTCAGGGTTTCATCACCTTCTTTTCTAGAGAAGTGCATCTGAGGTTCTACAACCATCCTTTTATCGCATCAAGGCCTAGGCTGGCTAACCAAACAACCACTAACTTGATCAAAAGATCTCGTTACATCTGAGTGTTAGCCAAACATATCTCCTTTTCCAAACTTAGGGTTAACCTAACAACCTCTTCTAGCCTCTAGCTAAACTAGGTAGCTGCATCTCAACCAGAGCATTTGATTGTCATGTTCTATCCTTTGGATATCATTACACATAAAGACATTTGAAACAACTCATGAGACTCATATAGAGCCCCAATGAGTGGATACGTCCCATTCAAGATGACATACATCAACATTATATTAAGTATAGTGAACTTAAAACAAGCTTAAATATATTGAAAAGACTAAGAAATAATTCTAGAATTTAACACACCCATTTCAAAACCACATATAATCAATTAGATAAGGTACTCATTTAGGTCAATTCCAACTTTAAAACATCTTTAAGCGCATTTTTGTAAACATAGCAGTGGATGTTAAATACTTTACACTGTCAATTTGATTGTAGGAGTAACAAGTCAACATCTAAAGAATTAGAAACAAGACATAACAACAACAAAATATGTGTAACACCCCACCAGCCATACCAAAAACACATCCTGCAGTCCTGAAGCTGAAATGCATATAACACATGTCTACCAAACATACATATTTAGATGATAATGAAATCTAAATCATATTCAGATGGGATAATAAATCCCAACATCAACCACTTCAAACATTTGAGTTTATCTTACGACAAAACAAATAAATAATATAGATACAATTCATCTTCATAAAAGAATGGTTAAGTTTCATAATAAGAAGCATGTTCAAAAATAGTAGATTTATCAACTTGTAGAAAATGGAATGAAACAAACATTCAACTCATGTTCTACAAAGCTTGTCATCTTTAATTCATTTTTCCTAAGACCATTTGACATGTACCTCATCAACGACATCAACGAGAAGTCATCTCACCTAATTCTCGTGTTAACAACACACCGTCACTATCTTAGGGTTTATCTATCCACCCTGAGAGATCAATAAGAGACCCTAGTACACTGTAGACTTGCCTAAAGTGGATCATATCCTCATCTAGGGTACAAAATATAGGAACCTACATAAAAAAATATCACATATCACCATTGACTATTACATATCATCATGTTTCACACTTTTCATTTCATCAGTATATTCCTCACGGACATAGATTTTTAGAGAAGAGGATTTTGGTCTAAAATCACAATGTGTTACTCATTGCTAAATCCTGGTGGTCAAACCTTAAAGGCTCGATTCACACTCTAGAAATCCTTCTCATAATACTCTCATTACTATAGGGGGATCCGTTTTCATTTTCCTAGATGGACCTTGGGGGAAGTCATAGTATTTAGGGCACCTAACTAGATGTGTCATCATTGCACTTGTTATTAATCCTTTTTACTCATTTTAGATAAGATTCAAATCAACATTTATCCTATACATATCTCCTTGTGCAATTAGAATCATATAAAGCAAATTAAAGTTAACAAGAAAGAAAACGATTGAAACAAAAATCACAAGAAATATGTAATTGCAACATGTGTGTTTAATTCCATTTCCACATCAGCTCATATGAGTAATCATCAGTGGACTATCAGCCCAATACATAATCTCATTATCCAACATTTATCCTAAACAAGATTTCTCAAAGTAGTCAATGCATGTTAATTCAATCGACATACTTCTTATCAATTCAATATATATCATAGTTCACAATAGATATTCAAAAAGACATTAGAACTTATAAAAGAAATAAGCATATATACATCTATCATGCTTATCATACATCATATACTTGTTTCATCTAATTTTAATAGATGTAAATAAATCTGAAAGCATAAACATGTATAACACACTTAATACTCATCTTTTACGATTTACCTCAGTTAGGATCACTATTCAACACATATGTGATCTCATTTGAATTCCATCAGATTATATTATTCTCAGAATATAAGTATTCTAATAGACAATTACAATCCAAGAACATATTCTTATAAATCAATCCACATCCTTAAACCTCATAATGAGTTGAATTCAACTATACTTATATGAATTCCTTAATCCCTCATTTGAGATTATTATTCATTAGCTTCACCTAGATCATCATTTTCGGGATAGATTTAGATTCTTAGATCCATCAACTAGTTTTCATCATTTTCCTTTGATTTCATATTCATCAGTCTCAACTTCCATATTCACTAGTACTCGTAGAATAAATCATTCTAAATTTACTTATGCATAAAGTTTTACTCTCACAAAAATCTTTTATAGTTCGATTTTAATGTATTTCTTTGATATTGGGTAAACACATATCTATTTAAAATAAAAAAATAAAAACTTCCACATACTTATTTTATTTCTATTCATTACATATCATCATAATTTGTATCACCCTTGTCCATTTCTAATTTTTCATCAAGATACATGTACCATGGCATTTTGACTCATAATTGTATAATGGTAAATAAAAGCAATCTCCTATTTGTGTTATAAAACTCTCAAATTAGAAAGCACCATATATTAGAGTTACTTCTTCTTGCCTCCAAATTTCCAGTCAACTTCTCAATTCATTGTTATGTGTCTTATGTAAAAGACTTGCATCCATACAAGTTTTACTCATTATTCTATATAATATACTAGAATACATACATTAGGCTTATATAATTTTAATAAGACTTATCACCTTTAATTGAAGTAATAACACCTACAAATGATCATCTTCCACATTCATAGGATTATATATGAGTTTGGATTTATCTCTCATAATCGTTTGAGTACTAGATTTCTAGGGTTTTAAGTAGTCATATTAGTTCAACACATCATAAGAATCATATTATTTAGTAATCTCACTAGGTTTCACAAAGCTTCATTGAATCTATTAAGACACATGGAAACCCTAGTTTCCATTCCATACAATCTACCAACCATTTACAAGCATACAACGGTTCAATGACTCATTTGAGTCTATCCCTCAACATTAACTCTAGACATGGTTTTCCTTCATATGAAACCCTCATATACTGATACTCTTTAGTATTCTAACTTTGGAAGGATGGGTAGTAAGTAGATATGTAGCTATATAGTTGTTGTTACATGTACGATATGTAATTAACTTCAAGATAAAGACAATGGTTAACACAATATATTTAAATTTTAGCGATAATGTCTTCTTAGAAAACATGTACAAAGTTAGTTGAGAATGTTAGGTTATCACTTTGATTTTGCACATAACTAGACCGCATATAGAACCCTTACTCATACTCGAGTTTGACAGAGCCAAGGGTTTCTCACAACTAATGGGGGAATTGAGGCCTTCATTTGTGGTTGAGCTTCCTCAGTGGAAGAAGTATACTTTGTATAGACCTCAGTTTAACTGAATTGTAGTTTAATGGTCTAATGTTTCATTCAAAATGATCTATGTGGAATGACTTTCCAACATCCATAAACCACTAGCATTAACTTGAAGCATTGAAAGACACCCATATTGCATCAACAATGATATTCTGGACTAATTTTATTAGACAAAGGTTCTTACTAACACCAAAGAATGTGCAAGAATCACTTGACTTCACTTCTTCCAAAACTGAGCCTTTACTGTGACCAAGACTATTTTGCAAATGTTACATATCTATGAGTAGTGCTTGTGTAGTTTTCTTTCGATTATATTTTCCTCATTCTTGCTTACATGTTTCTTAGAATACCTCCTTGGTGGTAGCTACATCTCTATGAGATTCCTTTCCTATCAAACCTCCCTTATTTAGGTCAAATCATTTTTTCAGTATTCCCAAATATACACATCCCTGAAGAAGTTGCTAAAAAATAATAATTTCTTTCTAAAATCACATGAATTTTTTTTTGTTACATATGGTGACACAAATTAGTAGTCAGTTATCTTACTTTCCGGAGATTGAGTTGGTAGCATATGTCCATGCATTGTTTGTAGTGGGATCGTCCAGATGGTCAGACAAGTTCTCAAATTGTTTGTGAAGTTTTCTTTCAACCTTATTCTCCTCATTCTTTCTTATATGCTTCTTAGCATACATCCTCAAAGACAGCCACATCTCTATAAGCCTCCTTGTATATCAGAGCTCCCCTATTTAGATTGGATCATTTTAATAATGTTTCAAAAAATCAGCTCAAGGAATTGCACAAAAAATATAATTTCATTCTGAAATCACATGCACTTTACAGAAGGATCTGCTGTGTAGGGTGACACAAATTAGCAGTCAATATTCTCATTTTTTAGGGACAAAGTTGGTATCATATGCCCATGCATTGTTTAGAGTGGGATCAACGAGATGGTTGGGCAGGTTCTCAATGGGTCCCTTGCCTATCACAATGGCCTGAATAAAGAATCCAAACATGGAGAACATGACAACTCAACCGTTCTTGAGCTCCTTCACCTTGAGCTCAGAAAAAGCCTTGGGGTCATCTGCCAAACTGAGTGGGTCGAAAGCACCATCGGGGTAGAGTGGGTCAAGTCCCTCACCCAGTGGACCACCACCAACATAGTAGACCTCCACAAATCCCACGAGGACTACCTGGGAGGCCCAGATAGCCATAATGCTCTATGCATGGATCAGGTTCAGATTGTTAAGGCAGTCCCTCCATCAGAGAAGATCTGGGATCTATCTTTGAACCATACTACCTCGCTGAATGTCACCCCATTCTTTGATAAGACCTCATGGAAGATGCATTCGAGGGTGCCCATCATGGCCCACCTTGTGTGGATCACCTTGAGCTCCTAGTTCTTCACAAATGTCTTTGGTTCAGCAGAGAGACCAACACTGTCCTAGCCGTAGTCACCAGGGAACTCACTGGTGAGGTAGGAGGGGGTCTGCTCAGAGAATGGCTCCAAGTACTTGGGACGGTCTGGACCGTACCTGTAGTCAACAACAACATATATACACTCAGGGACTCAAGATTCACCATAACATATTTGGATAAGACAGTCATGGAAAGTTACATTTAGATATCAGAACTTGTGTAATGATGATGGATTCATACCAGATGCTCTACTGGGCTTTCACCACTATCCCACACATGGAAATCTGGTCACCGTTAGAGACTCCGACCTTGCGGGCCAACTCATTATGAACCTTCAGTGCCATCTGACCGATGAAGGTGGATCGTTGGATTGCAGAGGTCACCATGGTTCCTCACTTCCCAAGATCTACTGCCTTTTTGTTTAACTGGAAGACGAGAGCAAGACAGAGAAAGAGGCAGTGAGAAATTTGGCTTAACTGGAAGGAGTTTTAAGGGCAATTGCCACTGCTGAACTTGTGGTGGTGGATTAGCCATGGGTGCTGCCACATAAGTTGAAGCTATGACCCACCACATCGTTCATCTGATATCTAAACCTGATTGGGAGTATTTGAGCTGCCCGGAAGCTTGGCTCCATGTAGAAATGATATCTTTTGGAGGGGTTTGGTAGCTTCCCGATGTTTATTGCTCAACCTATATTGTGAACCCCGCCATTTTGCAACGGTCCCTGCTGCCTTCCCAAGGTGAGTAGGCCTTACTAAAGCCAAGGGGCTTCTCAGTGAATATGTAAGTTCAGTTTCTTTTTCCTGGATAACTTTACCTGGTGCAAATGATAATTGGTGTCAATAAGTTGTACCACATTGGCTTGGAACTTTACGGAAAGAAGTAATTCAAATAATGATCTGTATAGCTCAAATGGTCTTTTCATATTATTAGGATATTACATTTTCTTATCATGATTAGAAAAGGTGTACGCTACACCTCTCTTTATTTATCTACATGTGTGGATGCAATCAAAATAGTTGAATAGTTGGTTTGGATTAAATCCATTTGACACATAACATTAATTTGGTAGGAATTTGTAGGCCATCCGGTGTTCACACGGGTCTGATGCCCTTATTTATTCCTAGAATAAACGAACTTGACAATGACATATATCTAGTGGCTTTATTAGTGAACTACAAGAATTATGAGGAACTAGTATCGAAACTTATGATGCCTTTGCAAATTTTTTTATAATGAGAGTTGTCATTCGTGGATGATAAATAACTTTCAAGCATATGTCAACCTTTTCAGGCATACTATGAGATGGGAATTTATTTGTCGTGTTTTCGTACTATATAGGATGGTACAAACTTAAACATCAAAATAAAATTTTCTATCTATATCATAGACACTTCCTACATGATGGACACCCTTATCACTCGAGATAAGAACTTTGATAGAAAGATAGTATTGAGACAAGCATCTAAACCTATCAATGGTGAAGAAATTTAGAATGAGCTTAATGATTATTAAATTGTGGCATTTGGAAAAGAAATAAGAGATCTTCCAAAGTGGGAAATAGAGAAAGTTCCCAAGAACATAAGATAGCTTTAGATGTAATATATAATTAAAAAGTTGTCTTTGAGACTAATCTAGTCACACTTTTAGGAATTAAGGGTAAGCATAAAGATAACGTTCAAACACATCTAGATTTATATAAGTTTGGGATTCAACAAGACTTGTGGGCAAAAGAGCTTGATAGCGGAAAATGTTAAAAGCCACTTGATTGAGTCAAAAAGAAAATGATATTGTCATGTCTGTCTTGAGTTCAATGAAAGGTGCCGTATAGTTATTTGTCAAATATTTTGAAGCATATGATATTTCTTAAAAGGAGAGTTTTGCCTTTGAAAAGTTCATATTATCATGTACTAATGCAAATGTTACTAATTTTTGCTTGGGGGAAGTCATTTCTTAGAGAATTTTTCTTGTGAATATCAGGAATATGCACATATTATAATCAAATATTCAAAAACTTGATCTTGAGGTGTCCAATAAAATAGAGAAGAATATCAATGTTACACTTTGGTAACATGAGTGATCTTCCCACCATCCTTTTTCACCATTATGCTGCACTTGAGTATCCATCTAATCCCTTAATGCAAAAAAATGCATACCTAATTAGAATTATTAGATGTATCCATTTGAAAGGTACTTCAAAACATTAAAGAGATATGTTCACAACAAAGCTGACCTGAAGGGTCTATCAGTGACGGTTATTGGGTTGACGACTTCTTGAGCTATTCTATAAGTTTCTTGAAAGGAACAAATACTAGATGGAATCATTGTCTCAATAATCATGATGTTTCATCTATTGGAACAACCGTGAGCAAGACGTTTGATCAAGTGACACTAGAGCAAGCCCAAACATTATCTCCTCGTGAAATAACAACTATAGACCCTTTAAGAAGGTAAAGTTAATAATGATGTGTAGTTTTATCTTCCAATTCACAATTATAATTGACTAGGGACATTTAAGAATATTGTGTTTAACATGCATTAGGATCTCATGTTCAAGTCGCATAGTTGAAGTCCCATGGTTATGAAGCAATCATTCTAAGGACATTAGTTGTGTACATTAATGTCATAGTAATTAAATGTACACCAATAAATTTAATTTCCTTTGTTAATAAAACCAAAGTACAAAATATCATTATAACCATCATCCAATAATCAACTTCTATGACATATACACCAATAGTTCTATTAATTAGTTCATTAGATTTGTATACTAGGGTTAATCAAGATTTCCTTCTTATTCTTTCCCTTATCTGATTCCTTAGTATTTAACAATTAAAATCCCAACTAAACCCTAAAAAACTAACTCTTTACACTAGGAACATAAAGGAACTCAACTATCTTTAGTGCCTTCTCTACTCCCTGAGGATCGACCGTGAGTTGCCATCCTCCTATATTACGTACTAAGCTTGTGTGCTCGTACATTGTGTTGTTATAGAGTTAAAAACAAACAAACCTTATAAATATTGAAAGTCTGAGTGTGTTTGAGGTGCATCAATCACCATGAATCTTGTTAGTTGTTGGTCAAATTTGAAGTATCCCTCTGAAAAAGGCGTGATTTTTAGGAACCATTTAATATTGAAAAAACATGATTTTTTCATGTTGAGGGGACTAATTCAACTATTTGATCTGGTCATGATAGTGTTTTCAGTATGATCATGATAGTGTTTTCAATATGATCATGAAGTGGTAGTCATCAAGGTGTTGATCTTGTGGATCTCACTATCTGGGAAGTCAAAATATTCATATGTTGAAGTTATTTTGAATTTTTTCTACAAGTTGATCAATCCGAGTTAGATATTTGACTACCTTCTTGGACATATAATAGATGTCATGCTTGTGATCATTGAACTTTTGTGGAAGGACTCCTCCTATTGACTCTTTTGTGATTGATAATGAATATCTGCATATTACCTTGTATCAATGTCCTTAGCACATATTGATCAGATATTTTTTTCTTTAACTTATCAAGTACAACTTTACAATGATCATTCCAACAATTGTCAAACATTTTGTCCAACATCTCAAAGATTGGTTCACAAAATAGTGCCAACTTCATGATACATGCTACTGAATTGAATCCTTGGAGAAGGCACCTTACCTTTTTATTCATAAAAGTAGTGAGTACTCAATGGTTGCTTGAGATTTTCCTAGATCCACCCTATATGTTGTTGGCTAATTATGTAGCCAAATATGTTGTTGGACATGATGCTGAAAGTACACTTTGTTGAATTCAATAAGAGGCAAAAATTTCTTGAACTTTAGAAAAGGTGCTCCAATAATTATACATGATAATTTTCTTGATTTTACTTGACAAGTGTCAGATTTGATTTAGTTTTCAATTTGGTTGTGAAAAAGGTTTATCATAGATTGCTGATACGTTGCATTGCATGGATTAGTCTGAATGGAAAAAAAATCATAGTATAAAACACCCCACTCTATGGTCAAAGCGGTTTTGTCCATGTCTAATGATTCCGTCTTTCTTTGATCGAATCTAGAGAATCCTCCCATGAATATATGAAATCCATGTTTGAGTGTATAGAACATAAGAACTTCGAAATATGGTAAAGGAAAATCATCCTACATGCTAGAATTTTTTAGGTCCCTATATATTATGAACTTGTGAACACATCCACCTTTCTTAGGGACTATCATGACATTAGCCATCCACATTGGAAATGGTACATGAGTATGAAGTGTGGATCATACCACTTTTGATTTTCTTCACATATTTTGAATTTCCATTTAGGTTGGATGTGTTTGGCCGTCTACTGGATGGGACACATTTTGGGTGTGTTTGAGAGTCAATATACGATTGACTTGGTGATCCCTGACATGTTTCTGTAGCTCGAGGCAAAGATGTCAATGTATGAAGAAAGCAGTTGGATCAAAGCTAATTTGACATATGGGATAAAGGTGGCACCAATTTTCACAAGATGAGGGAGTGTGCCTATACCAAAATAACTAGTTATTGTTTTGTCTGTAATTTCATATGGATGGTGTTCAAAAGTCATGTAATTTGGAGATGGCTATGTCTACAAGATTTTCTTCAACAAGAACAATGGCAACACCCTTAGGTAGTTGTTGTTGAATTGGGAGTCTGTGGTGTAAGATTTTCATACTGGTAACACTTGACTTTAAGTGGAAGATTGTGCATTGACAACATTAGGCCTATCAAGGGACATGAGGAGGAGCCTATCTAAAGAGCTTGGGTGGGACATACTCTTCATACATTGTGCATTTTTATAATAATGAACTTGTTTGAGAGTGTGTGTTTGATTGAACATTTATATGGTAGTTGCTTAATTTATAATCAATTTTGTGGTCACTTAGGTCCCATCCTTTATGAAGGATACATCTTTGTTGTGACCCTCATGGAAGGTGTTGTATTGTTTCTCTTCATCCATCTTGCTTATTATCTTTACATGCTATCATATGAACTCGGCGTTCTCTTACTTCATGGAGGAAATAAATGTATTCTCCACTATTTTTGCATTATAAAAATGTCATGGAAAAGTCTAGGGGATTCATTTGTTCTGGCGATTGAGATGAGTCATCCATGCTACAGATGGATGCCAATATGGGGACTAATAAGTTAGGTGATTTCCACTTCATCCTTGAGGTCCTTTGTATCAAGATCAATTGTCGTGTTTCCAAGGGATGGACGACCCATCCAATAATGCCCTAAAATAGCATTTCCATTCCATGGCCCATTTCGAGGCCCATGTGTTTCAGCACCTTGAAGTAACAATCATGATCATGCTAGATATGTGCAAACAATCAGAGTTGTTTGAGTATGCAATTGATGAAGGGAAGAAGGTAGGACCTTGTTAGGGCATATCCATGGGTGTTTGAACAGTTTGTTGAAGGACACATTGATCTTCATGACAATGAAGTTCTCTACAAAATTATTTGGGCCCACAAGTATCTGTAGTTGTACCTTTCCCATGAATTCCTTTGAAGATCCATAAAATTGTACATATTTTGTATTGGAAACATGAATTTCATTTAACTCGACATCAAGCGTGACAAGAATCTTCAATGGGAACATGTTGAGATGGACACCATTTTCGACAAAGATGAGTGACATCTGTTGGTATGTATGCCCATAGAGATAATCATGTGATGATTGTAAAGAGGCATGGTGTAATTGATTTGAAATAATAAAAGGCAATTCCATTTATTGTGTTTTAGTCAGTTATGAGATAATGATGCAACATAATAAATGTCTAAAGAATGATGATACTCAATGACATATGTATTTAGGTTTAGGATAAGGATAATGAGATCATATGTATGATAAGAGTACATACATTCTTGTTATGTCCCTAGTCAGATGATACTGTGGAAGAAAAATAGACAACAATATTACATAAGACTAGAATGTGTGTTGGTTGATGACAAAATCTCAATAGTCATGATATATGATATCAAACCAAGCACATAGGTACTTGTTAAAGAACAATGTACCAGACAGACCCACCTTGAGACTGATACATGGAACCATTGAATGGTAGTTAGAATCAACTCTCATAGTGATTTGGTGATTTTGGTTCTTAGACCTGAAGCCACTATAGTCATTACATGTAGTTCAATGTATTTTGACACCATCCAATGTGACCTTGAATAAGGGTTGCCATAAAGGTAGTACTCGGGTACATTGTGACATATGTGGATTGACTGTGAGTGATGTAGATGAGTTTTGTCCCACCTAAAAGAGTTTGATATCCTGACCACTTGATAAGTGAGATTGAGAAATGCATGGCCATGCTCATGTGAGTCAATATGTGATATTGATCTCATATGTATCTCAATAGTCTACTCTAATTCAAGAAACATGGCTTGAACATTGGGAGGTTGAGGACTCCATGACTCAAATTCAATCTAGATCTCAGAGAAAAAGGAAATATATGATCAGTGTAACACTATTCATAGACTGTAGGTTGAATTTGTTCTTCAACTCCAAATACTTGGATAGCAATGATGTGTTTCTAGATACCAAACATTATTTGTGATGTCATAAATTGGTTATGGACATTCATCGCCAATGTAATTTGGGACCTGTATGGTCACACACATAGGATGCACATGGAATAGGAGTTTACTCATGAATAAGGTTTAACTTGATTACTAAAGTGTTTAGGTATTCAATTTAAACAATATTGGTTGTACATTAGTTGAACTTATATTTCAACTGCCTGATTCAGAAGTGAACCACCTATTTCAGAACATGACTTTCCTAGTTCAAAAGCGAACTGACCGGTTCATTCAATATGTGAAATGACCGATTTAGATTGTGAATCACCCGGTTCAATGATCAATAAGATCGGATCAAGGATTTATGCTGACATCATGTTGTGCATTAATCATCATAATGAAAGCCAATATGTTTGCAAATAGGAAATATAGTGAATCGACCAATTTAAATGTTCAATTGACCATTTCACAAGTGTCTCAATCGGTTCAAGTGTTGAACCAACCATTTCACATGTTAACCGTTTGATTGAGAAATGAAATGACCGCTTAGTGGTTCACAACTTTTATAAAATTCATGAGAATCTGTCTCTTCAACTCCCATTTGATCTAGAAACTCTGATTCTGGCCCTCGTATAAATCGAGGGGTAGTCAAGGCTTTCAAGAGACACAACAATAAGCACTGAAGATTGTTATAATGTTATAGTTGTGGTAACCTGAGAGCCCAAGCAAGTCTTACCCATAAAAAGGAGAGGCATCAAGGGAGAGACAACAAGGGAGAGCAAGTAAACACTAGCACATTGACATTCAAAGAGACAACTCCTTACTGTTGGCTCTAGAAGCACAATGAGGAGTTTATGGTGGTCCGCATAGACTACCTTGAGGCATGGATGCCGTTGCTAGCATACTAGGAGGACAGCAACCACCACCACCCATGGTGCTGCACCAGGAGGTCATCATCTCCAATTGTCTGTGTGCGTCTTGCGAAGAGTGCACATAACCAAGCAAGAGTAGTCATTGGACTTTCTCTTGGACCAAGTATACCTCTTTCTACCCTCTTTCCTAGATACATTGTTGTTGACATGATCTATTGGTAAAGGAATAGGGACAAAAATTTTATTTTTTCCGCCTTCTCTGCCATCCCTATTCCCCAATAGTGGTATCAGAGTCACATCAAATTTATGATGTATCAGGGTTCTAAATCGATGTGATTGAATTTATTTTATTGCATACAATGAGAAGATTGAAATTAATAATGTCAATTCTGATTAAATACCACATTCAATCAAAATATATATGTATATACTATGATATATATATATATATATATATATATATATATATATATATGAAATCTATACACGTCACCCTAAAAGCATTTTGATGGTGCATGCATGCATGTTTATGGCCAAAATCCATGTGGATTATGTGCATGGTTGTTTGTTTTATCTCCTATTGCTTGCATGTTGAGCCCCTCCCCTCCTTTCCACATGTAAATTAACACTCCTCTTCCTAAGTTCCCCTCGAATGTAACTGAAGGTTTTCCTATTTACAATGTAATATGGACTAGAATAGTTTTAATTTATGTTTTTTCATGAGAAGACGTTCGACACTTGACGAGTCGAGTGACTGAGAGTCCAATTGATAGGCTGGAGGACTGAGGAGGCCAACAAATGGGAGGAGCCAACTGATCGACCTGAAGGCCAACTGATCGACTAAAGGGTTCAGACAACCTCCCAGTCCAACACAATTTTCTAGTACATGTTTTTACATGTGATGTTGACCTTAGGTGGTAGCAACTCTTTGTTTCTCTAAAGAATTGCATTAGTATGTCCATAACCATCACTCTTATATTTTTGGTTGCATGTTTTTTGCTTGTGGATATAGAATGTATATGATACCTATTATAAGTATGTGGTGATTGGATATGTATATGTATTTATTTAAAATACCTAAATAAATATTAAGTCTTAGATGATTTCCATAAGCAACATAGATGAAAAGCTTGATCCACCAAGCTTGGGATTGGCAAAAATGGTGCATCGTCTATCTCGTGGAAGTGTGATGGTAGTTATGTGGGACTGCCAAACAGGGTGCATTATTATCATGTTGGCTTATGGATCATGATTAAATAGGTTTTCCTAATGAGATTAATGTCCTCACAATCAGGATGAGTCACTATTCGAACAACCATGAGCAAGCAGTCTGATCAAGTGACACTAGAGCAAGCCCAATCATTATCTCCTCTTCAAATAACAACTATAGGCCCTTTTAGAAGGTAAAGTTAATAATGCTATGTTTTTTTATCTTCCAATCCATAATAATACTTGGCTAGGGACATTCAAGAATATTGGTCTTAGAATCCATTAGGATCCCATGTTCAAATCGCATAGTTGAAGTCCCATGGTTCTAAAGCAATCATTCTAAGGACATTAGTTATGTACATTAATATCATAGTAAACAAATGTGAATCAATAAGTTTAGTTTCCTTTATTAATAAAATCAACAATACAAAATATATATGTAGTCATCATCCAGCAATCAGCTTCTACGACATATACACCAATAGTTCTCTTATTAAGTTCATTAGATCTGTATACCAGGGTTAATCAAGATTTCCTTCTTATTCTTTCCCTAATCACATGCGTTAGTGTTTAACAATCAAAATCCCAACTAAACCCTCAAAACCTAACTCTCTACACTAGGAACATAAAGAAACTCAACTATCTTTAGTGCAGTCTCTACTCCCTGAGGATCGACTGCGAGTTGCCACCCTCCTGTATTACATACTAAGCTTGTGTACCTATAGATTATATTGTTAGAGAGTTTTAAAAAACCAAACCTTATAAATATTAAAAGTCTAAGTGTGTTTGAGGTGTATCAATCACCATGAATCTTATTAGTTTTTGGTCACATTTAAAGTATCCCTCTAGAAAGACGTGATTTTTAGGAACCATTTAATATTGCAAAAACATGGTTCTTTTCATGTTGAGGGGACTAATTCAACTTGTTTATATGGTCATGATAATGTTTTTAGTATGATCATGGAGTGGTATGTATACTTATACCTACCCATGAGGATAAGGTTGATAGTACACTATAATATGTGTTTTTATCCCTCTTGTAGTTAACAAATTTGATTTCATTTATATCCTCTCTTAATTTAGAAAGTAATTCATGGTACAAGATAGGATTCTGTCATTCATCTTCCACTACGATTGACTTGTCAAATGATGAGTAGGGAATCACCAATGCCATCGATTTTTCAAGCTCCTATATAATTGGTCGTGTGTAGGGCTATGATGCAAAGTTTTATACTTGGTGACATTATTGACAGTGTCTAATTGTAGGTATAGGGAATTGAGGATGTAGTCTCTTGATGGATTGATGAGAACTACATGTATGCCATAATATTTTTGGATCAAGGGACTACCTAAGAACATTGTCCATGTGTCATAAGGACTAGACCTGGTAGTCATCAAGGTGTTGTTCTTGTGGATTTCACTATATGGGAAGTCAAAATATTCATATTTGGAGTTGTTGTAGAATTTTCTACAAGTTGATCAATCAGAGTCATATCTTTGACTACCTTCTTGGACATATAATAGATGTCATGCTCATGATCATTGAACTTTTGTAGAAGGACTCCTCCTATTGAGTCTTCTGTGATTGATAATGAAGATCTTCATATTACCTTTTATCGATGTCCTTAGCACATATTGATCAGATAATTTTTGCTTTAATTTATCAAGTGCAACTCGATAATGATCATTCTGACAATTGTCAAAATTCTTGTCCAACATCACAAAGATTGGTTCACAAACTAGTTTCAAATTCGTGATAAATTTGCTACTGAATTGAAGTCTTTGGAGAAGGCATCCTACCTCTTTCTTCGTACAAGTACTAGGTACTCCATGGTCGCTTGAGATTTCCTAGATCAACCCTATATATTGTTGGTTAATTATGTAGCCAAGTAGGTTGTTGGATATGATGCTGAAAGTACATTTATTGAATCTATTAAGAGGCAAAAATGTCTTAAACTTCAGAATAGGTGCCTTATCGCTTGAGATATCATGGACACTTCCTACATGACGGACTTCCTTATTGCTTGAGATAAGAACTTTGGTGGAAAGATAGAATTTAGACAAGCACCTAAGCCTATCAATGGTGAAGAAATTTAGAACGTGCTTAACGATTATAAACAATGGTATTAGTAAAGGAAATAAGAAATGTGCAAAGTGGGATACATAGAAAGTTCCCAAGAATATAATGTAGATTATCGTTACCAAAACCATGGAGAATATTAGTACTTTGTATTGTTTTCAGTTGACCAAGTCATATGCCTATAAGACATAATTCAGATGTAATGTATAATTACAAAAATGTGTTTGAGACTACTCTAGGAACAATTGAGAGTAAGTCTAAACAAAATATACAAACATGTCTAAATTTGTATAAGTTTGGGATTTGATAAGATTTGTGGGAAAAATAACTAAATAGTGGAAAACATTATAAGCCACCTACTTAACTAAGAAAGGTAATGTTATTTCATGTCTTTCTTGAGTTCAGTCGAAGTGCCATATGGGTATTTGTCAAATATTTTTAAGCATATTATCTTTCTTGAAAGGAGTGTTTTTCCTTGGAAAAGACATTATTATCATGTACTAATGCAAATGTTACTAACTTTTTCTTAGAGGAAATCATCTTCTAGAGAATTTTGTGTGCCAATATCAGGAATTTGCACCTACTATAATCAAATATTCACAAAATTGTTCCTGATGAGTTAAAAATATAGAGAAAGATATAAATGTTACATTCCACCAACTAGAGTGGATCTTCCCACCATCCTTTTTCTCCATTATTCTGCACTTGACTATCCATCTAACCACTTATGCAAAACTACATATTGAATTAGTGTCGTTAAATGTGTCCAGTTGAAAGTTATTTCAAAACATTAAAGAGAGATGTTTGTAACAAGACACGAACTGAAGGGTCTATTTGATAAAGTCTATTAGGCTGAAGACTGCTTGATATTTTGTCTAAGATGCTTGACAATGACAAACATGAGACAGAATCAATATCCTCGCAATCATGATAAGTCCTCTATTGGAACAACTATGAGCAAGCAGTTTGATCAAGTGACACAAGAGCAAGCCCAATCACTATATCCTCTTCAAATAACAAGTATAAACCCTTTTAGAGGGTAAAATTAATAAACTTGTGTATTTCTATCTTCAATCTTCAATAGTATTTGACTAGGGACATTTAAAAATAGTGTTCTTAGCATCCATTAGGATCTCATGTTTAAGTCGCATACTTGAAGTCGCGTGTTTTTAAACCAATCATTATAAGGACATTGATTATGTACATTAAAATTATAGTAATCACATGTGCATTAGTAAATTTTATTTCCTTTATTAGTCAGATCAAAAGTGTAAAATATCCTTGTAGCTATCATCAAGTAATTGGTTTCTAGGACATATACACCAAAAATTACTAGGGCTAATCAACATTTCCATCTTATTATTTCCCTTATCTCATCCATTAGTGTTTATAAATCAAACCCCTAGTTAAACCCTATAACACTTAGCTTTATATGCTAGAAACATAAAGAAACTCAACTAGTTATAGCGCCGTCTTTGCTCCTTAAGGATTGACCACGACTTTCCACCCTTTTGTATTTCATATTGAGTGTGTGCGTTTTTAGATAATGTTATTAGTGAGTTATAAAATAAAATCTTGTGAATACTAAAACCCCAAGTGTGCCTTAGGCACATCAACCACCATGATTCTTATCTTTTGTTGGTCCCATTTGAATTATCCCTCTTGAAAAGGGGTGATATTTATGAACCATTTAGTATCACCAAAACATGGTTCTTTTATGTTGAAGGGACTAGTTCGACTTGTTGGTCTGGTCTTTAGTATGATCATGAATTTTTATGTATCCTTATATCTACCCATGAGGATAAGATTGATAGTGCACCATAGTAGGTGTTTTTGTCCTTCTTGTAATTAGAGAATTTGATTTTTTTTTAATATCCTCACTTAATTTCAAATGTAATTCATGGAATGGGATAAGATTCTATTGCTTCATCTTCCACCATGATTCACTTGTGATATGATGGTAGGGAATCACCAATGATGTCGATCATTCAAGATCCTATATATCTGGCTGCTTCCAGGCCTAGGATGTAATGATTTGTACTCGTGGAAATTATTGGTAGTGTCTAATTGTAGGTATTGGGAAATGAGGATGTATTCTCTTGATGGATTTATGAAAACTACATTTATTCTATAATCTTTTTGGATTAAGGCACCACCCAGAACGTTGTCCATGTGTTGTTAGGAATAGATCAGGTAGTCATCAAGGTGTTGAGCTTGTGAATTCCATTATCTACAAAGTCAAAATATTCATCTATTGGAGATATTGTGGGATTTTATACAAGTTGACTAGTCACAGTCACATCTTTCAGTGTCTTCATGAGGACATAGGTGATGTCAAATTCAAACAACAAAAACTTCAATTTAGAACATTGTCTAGTCAGGGTCAAACAATCTGATAAATATCATAATGGATCATGACATGCTATATTGAGCACATGATAGGACATTAAGTATGTTGCAATTTATTGGTAGCATGAACCAAAGAGAGCCAATGCTTAATAATTAGAGTGTATCTACATTGTATTTTTGAAAACTTCTTGGACATGAAATACATGTTATGTTCGTCATCATTGAATTTTTGTGTAAGGACTCCTCCTATTAATTCTTTTGTGATTTATAATAAAGATCAGTGGATTACCTTGTATCGATGTCCTTATCACATATTGATCAAATAATTATTGCTTAACTTATCAAGTGCAACTTGACAATGATCATTCCAACAATTGTCAAAATTCTTGTCCAACAACTCAAATATTGGTTCACAAACTAGTGTAAACTTCATGATAAATCTACTACTGAATTAAATTCTTTGGATAAGGCCTCTTATCTCTTTCTTCGTACAAGTAGAGGGTACTCCATGGTCACTTTATATTTCCCTAGATCAACCCTATACCTTGTTGGATGATTATGTAGCCAAGTAGGCTGTTGGAAGTGATGTTCAAAGTACACTTTGTTGGATTCAATCAGAGGCAAAAATGTCTTGAACTTCATAATATATGCTCAAATCATTATACATGATATTTTCTTGATTTTACCTAACAATCATATTGTCTATGTAGACTTTGCTTTTGTTGTCTATAACATCATGAAAAGGGTCATCATAGTCCGCTAATAGGTTGCACTACATGTTTAAGCTCGAATGGATACACTTCATTGTAGAATACACTCCATTCTGTGGTCAAGGTGGTTTTGTCCATGTCCAATGATTCCATCATGATTTGATCATATCTAGAGAATCCTATGATCAATATATGGTGTTCATGTCTGTTTGTATAGAAGATAAGAACTTTGAAATATGAAAAAAGAAAATCATCCTTCAGGCTAGAATTTTTTAGGTTCCTATAGATGTTGAACTTTTGGGGACATCCTACTTTATTAGGGGCTAGTACGACATTAGACATCCATGCTGGATATGGTACATGGACATAAGTGCAGATCATACCACTTCTGAGCTTATTAAACATCTTGAATTTTCATTTAGGTTGAATGTATTTGGCCTTCTACTAGTTAGGACACATTCTTTGTGTGTTTGAGAGTCAATGTACGGAAATTGACTTAGTGATTCCTGACATGTTTGTGTATTAATAAAGGAGCTGGATCAAAGATGATTTGACCGATGGCATTAAGGTGGCACCAATTTTCACAATATGAGGGAGTGTGCCCACACCAAAATAATTAATTAATGTTTTGTATGCAATTTCAAATGGATGTCATTAAATAGTCATGTATTTGGGGATGATTATGTCTACAACATTTTCTTCAACACGAACAATTGAAATATCCTTAGGTAGTTGTTGTTGAATTGGATTTCTGTGGTGGAAGATTGACATATTGGTAGAACTCATCTTTAAGAGGAAGATTGTGCAATGACAACATCAAGACTATCATCAGACATGAGGATAAGCCTATCTAAAGATCTTGAGTGTAACTCCTCTTTAGGCATTGTGCATTTTCTTTTATATGTCTTGTTTGAGAGTGTGTGTTGGATTGAATATTTCTATGGCACTTGCTTAACTTATAATAAATGTTGTGGTAACTTAGGGCCCACTATTTGTGAAGGAGACATCTTTTTTATGACACTCATGGAATTCATTTGTCTTGTGTCTCTTCATCCATCATGCTTATTATCTCCACATGCTAGCATATTGACTCTCATTTTATTACATCATGGTGGAAATTAATGTATTATTCACTATTGTGGAATTTGAAAAATGTCATGGAAAAAGTTAAGGGGATTCGTTTACTATGGTGATTGAGTTATTCTTCAATCATCCATGGTATAGATGGATGCCTATATGGGTACTAATATGTTAGATAACTCCCATTTCGTCCTTGGGGTCCTTTGTAGCAAGCTTGGTTGTCGTGTTTCCTAGGCATGGTTGACCCATTCAATAATGCCCTAATACAACATTCCCAAGCCATGGCCCATTTCAAGGCCCATGTGTTTCAACAATAATGATCATGATAATGCTCAATAAGATAAAATGAGTAGCGTTTTTGGGTATGTTATTGCTTATCTCAATCAATAATGAATGGAAGTATATATCTAAATTGATAGATCCCATAAGGGATTCTATTTTTTGTAGGAGATATCTATTGGAAATGATGAGAGTTGTACCTAAACTTGAGGCGTTGATGAAGGGAAGAAGGTCTGACCTTATTTGATCATATCCACAAGTTTCCCAATAGTAGGTTCAAGGACGCATTGATTTTCCTAACTTTGAAGTTCTCTACATAAATATTTGGACCCACATGTATTTGTACTTGCACCATTCCCATAAATTCTTTTGGAGATCCATTAAATGGTATATGTGTTGTACTACTAGCCTGAATTTCATTCAACTTGACAATGAGTGTAAAAAAAAGTTCAATGGGTACATGTTGCAACATGTACCATTTTTGACAAATATGAGTGAAATCTTCATATCACCATGCTTTATGGTGATGTATATTGCATGATTCATGTCAAGATCCATAGGTATTCATTGTATCACAATGTTGTCATCCAACTTATTAGATTGTATGTATTTTAAAAATATCCCTTCATTGATCTTAAATATAGTTACCAGTGTGTTACTCAACTTTGGATTAGACCCCACATAGAAATGTCCTTGCATTCTTCTTCATATGTCCTACTATGTCATAGGATGGGACACCAACAATGTCGATAGATTGAGCTACTTGTATGATAATGAATCCCTCTTGGATGATATGGGAGCATGGGAATATTGGTACTAGAGGAACCCAATCCGGGTTCCATAATACTACCACCTTGATAGGTGTTTCAAGGGAAAAGAACATGGCCTTCTTCTTGACTAATTTGGACGTTGAAGTTGAATTTTTTCCATATACATGGTGACCTTTGCCTTACCATTTCTAGTAGTGGGTTCAGTGGTGATTGTGTAGCGTATTACGAGTAAAGGGACTGTGATTAACATAGGACTATTCTAGTGCGTTTAAGGCATGTCCTGATGGTGTCATGCCTTATATTTAGATCCTTGGTGTAGTTTGTGTCTAGGATAAGGGTCCCACCAATGCCTATTGGTGTAAGTGGTGGTAGCCTAATAGTGAGAATCTGGAACTGATTGTTATTACATCCTTTCAGACCTTATCTAGTGTGGTCATCAAGATCTTGATATAGGTCATTTATGTTGTCACATTTGATGGATTGGGGGTATCTTTACTAAATGTTACATGGATGACACCCTCTATTGGCTAGGTGCTTTGATGTCCTAAATAAAGATAGGACATCACAAGAGAATGAACATCTCTGACCATTCAGACATGTAGGACTATTTTCCCTCAATAAGATGAGCTCCTTTTGTAAGGCTTTTCAGTCATTGTTGTTGTAGTCTTCAGCCCAGTGGAAGAGATCTTAGATATGATTATTATGGCCCTTTGGTGAGTGTGGAAGATATCCCTTATGTTTTGGATATTATAATTTCTCTCATCATTTTGCAAGGATATCTCTTCAATAGACTTTTAATCCTTTGAATTTTTGTGTCTAGAGGGTGATGTGGAACCTTTGGGCAATATTGAGCCCATGACTAAGTTATGTTATTTGACCTTGGGGGAGGTCATCACTTGAGGAAATATACTACACGTATTTTTCTTATTATTTCTCCAAATAATTTTTCCCTAGTATCATCTATGTGTAGTTATGAGATAGAGAAAATCACTCTCATCCATCATTTTGAGAATTTAAACCATGGTCTTGAAGGCTCCCTTAGCCAATATAGGTCCCATTCAACAACCATATGAATCCCGTGTCTCCTCCAAAGAGAAGGAATCCTCATCCTTTCCCCAATTTTCATGTTGACACTAGATAGTCCAATTATTCAAGGGCCTTGGTGGTTGAGTGATTGGTAGTGTTTCAAGTAGATACTCTAGAATCAGTGCAACAAAATAACTATAATAGTGTGTATCGAGTTAATATCATGGTTCATGTCAGGTATGTTGTCATCAATGATGTATTGGATATCATTCATGAAGCCTTGATACCATAAATGAGATAACATGGAGAATGATGATATTGTGGTATGCAATTTGAACAAAGTTATTGAGAAAATGGATTATTGAGATGTCAATGCATTTGGAACTTGAGTGTAAACTGGATTCTAGGGAAGATGGATGTGTGGGTGCATCCTATAAGGGGTGAACGTTCATGGTTCTTATTTAATGGATTCCCTATCCAACCAAACTCTTATAGATGTTCATGTGGTTGTTGTTGTCACTTGGTTGAGCAATGTTTGAGTATGGGATAATACAACATGAATGTAGGATGTTAACCTATTGACTTCAAAGGGAGGAGTCGTTTCCATCCTCTATAATAGTTTGGTGGTGAATACCCCTAAACAAGTTGTTCTTGCATCCACAATTGTTGTTATGTTGATATTACTGGCATATGGGAGGTACCAATTGAAGCTATAGTTAGTTGACCTTGATAGCTTTAATGGACTCCCCGAGAAGGACATGGAAAATGAACACTTTTATAGGTTTTAATTTATCTTGCCACTAGACTTGGATGAACTATTGAGGGTGAGGGAAATGTTCTTGTATAACTTGTTGTTGATTGCAGTCTTTGTGTTGTACTAGCTTGAATAAGATTGACAAAAGACTTACCATATTGCAGTCCAACATGGATGACAATGTGGGTGAGGCTAACTTGATGACCATGGATGTGCCTTCCTTGTGAGTTGACTTGTTGTCTATCCACTTCCATCTCCTAACAAACTGGGTGAATGTCTCCTTAGATTTTTATGTGAGGGCCTCAAGATTTTCTCTAATCAATAATTGGTCAATGTTCCACATGTTTGATGAATCAATTTCCTTGATCGACCCATAACTTCTTCATATCAAGCGTCTATTGATTGTACTAGGCGAAGGCTGATCCTTCAAGCTACCTTTAAAAAAGACAAATTTGGGTCTTGGCATTGTCTTATACCTCTACCATGTCTGAATTGTATGTTCATATATAGATATTCATATCTCCTCACCCTTTGTATTTCTAAAACTTGTAAATGTCTTATTTCTTTGGTAGCCAGTCCTTTGGAAAATGATAGAAATGTCAAAACTATTTGAGTTGTGCTTCACGAACCTAGATTTCTTCCAACTAATTTACTTATGGTTCTTTAATGATATCATCCATTTATTTGATGATATTAAAACCAACATCTACATCGGTCATGGGAGGTACCATCATTAGTACCCTAGGTTGTTGAAAAATGGGAAGGGATGACCAAAAGGCATGTATGGGAGCATGTAAGGTGTTAAAGACATGTCTATAGGTGCTTCTGCTGGTTGCTTCTTTTGATATTTCTATATATTATTCTAGGACGGTTTGGCCTCACCCAGTATAATGTTCTCTGTATTGGAATCAAGTATCTAGAATCTCTCACTTTCTTGTTGAAGTATTTGTGGTGTGGGAGGCTAATAGGTACTTCATTCTCTACAAAAGTGTTGGTTGATCGTACCAAGATGGGTTCACCGTTGGCATCCAAAAAAGATATTTCAGGGGGTCGATGGCATTATAGGATACCACCCATTGAAAGAAAAATGATTTTGTAGTGGACTAATGGAGTCAGACTTAGTGGTTTGAACATGTTCCTTATGTTTCTAAGCTATAGGGTTGACATGTGTATCTATGGATACTGTTGTTGTTGATGTAGATGTTTTGTGATGGAGAATGAGTTGTTCATAATGGGGATCATGGAAAACATGCTGATATAGGTATACATCGATGCAACATTCATGTTATTTATATTAGATGTTCAGTCTATAGATATCATGGACATGACCTAATGGATACATCCATACATCATGTTATGATGAGATTCTAGTTGAAAAAATGAATAGGGATGGTAAGGGCTTCTTCTGTGGGACTGACTACTAGATGTAAGTTCCATGGTAAAAGTACTTAGTAACAATTTTTATGTAAGTGCCAAGGTTTACAATTTTAAGAAAGATGGTAATGGATATATGATGCAAATAATTGCTTTTGTATATAAAACATGTCTCTTGCATGGTATAGGAGCATTAAAAAGGTTCGAAGTTTTTATAACAATTAGAATTTCTGCTTGCATGGAAAGAAGACGACAATACTAAAATTTTCAAAATAGTATGTAAGAAAATAAGTTTAATCCCTTGATTGGAAAGGGGTTGAGCCTAGGATTAGCAGTCTTTATGGTTCTCACATATTTTGGCAAAGGGAGAATAAAGAAAAGGAAATAAAAGGAGCAAGTAAGGATGAAGTGGTTTGATCAAACATTCCAATTTGATTTTGTGAATGATAGGGTTATGCATACTATTGAGTTAATCAAATCATTTTTCATAACAATGTATTCCATGTGACTACTTATACATCTAACTACTTAACCTTGTCTAGAATTGGTCATAGCTAATGAGCCAATATCCTATAAAGATGCCATTGAGGGACCACAGTTTGAGAAATGGCTTGAGGCCATGAGATATGATATGAAATCCATGTATACTAATAAAGTATGGACTTTGGTGGATCCACATGAATGGGTCAAACCCATAGGGTGCAAGCGGGTCTTCAAGAAGAAGACTGACATGGATGGAAAAGTTCAAACCTATAAGGGCAGATTGGTTGCAAAGGGTTTCAGACATGTTCAAGGTGTTGACTATGACAAAACCTTTTCACCAGTGTCCAAGGTTAAGTCCATTAGGATCATGCTTTCTATTGGAACTTATCATGACTATGAGATTTGGAAAATGGATGTTAAAACCACATTCCTTAATAGGAATCTTATTGAGGATGTGTATTGGTACAACTTGAGGGGTTTGTAGATCCAAAGTTTACAAATAAAGTCCGTAAGATGCAAAGGTCAATCTATAGATAGAAATAAGAATATCCGAGATAGAATCTTCATTTTAACGATACAATCAAAGAGTTTGGTTATACTCAAACTAAAGATAAACCTTGTGTGTACAAGAGGGTTAGTGGAATCATAGTGACATTCCTCATATTATATGTAGATGGCATACTATTGATGGGGAATGAAACCCCTTCTTTACAAAAGCTAAAGACATGGCTTGGAAATACATTCTCTATGAAAGACTGGGGAGAACAATCCTACATCTTGGAGATAAAGATCTATAGATATAGATCTAGAAGGCTTCTTGGACTAAGTCAGAGCACATACATTGACAAAGTGTTGAAGTGGTTCAACATGGAGAACTCAAAGAGAGGAAACCTGCCTGTGCATCGTGGTATCCTCATCTCTAGAGATGAATGTACCAGTTCTTATGAATAAAGGAAAACATGAGTCAGATTCCATATGCCTCAACAATTGGATCAATTATTTATGCAATATTGTGTACCCGTCTAGATGTCTCGTATTCCCTGATCATGATGAGCAGATATCAATCAGATCCAGGTGATGCTCACTGGATAGTCGTGAAGAACATCGTAAATTACTTAAGAAGGACTAAGGATCAGTTCTTGGTCTACGACAGAGAGGAAGAGTTTGTGGTAAAGGGTTACACTGATGCAAGCTTCCAGATTGATGGAGATGATTATAAGTCGCAATCAAGATTCGTGTTCTACCTCAACAATGGAGCTGTTCACTGGAAGAGTTCCAAGCAAGAAACAATAGTTGATTCTACAATAGAGGATGAGTATATTGTTGCATCGAGTGCAACAAAGGAGTTTGTATGGATCAAGAAGTTCATCAGAGAACTTGGGGTTGTTCCTAGCATCAACAACTCAATCGAGCTATATTGTGACAACAATGGAGATATTGCACAAGCTAAGGAACCTAGATCACATCAATGATCAAAAAATATACAAAGGCAGTATCATCTCATGCGAGAGATCGTATAGTGAGGAGATGTAAACATTTGCAAAGTACCAATTGAGAACAATGTTGCTGATCCCTTCATAAAGGCACTTTCACAACAGAAGCATGATGGTCTTGTTAGGTCACTCAGAATAAGATTTGTGGGTAATTGGATCTAAGTGCAAGTGGGATTCTTTTGGTATGTATGCCCAAAGAGCCAATCGTGTGATGATTGTAATGGCATAATTGTAAAATGATTTGATTATTAATAAAAGGCAATCTTCCAATTTATTCTATTTAATTTAGTTATGAGATAATGATGTAACATTATAACTGTCTACAGAATTATATGACTCAATGAAGTATGTATTCAAGTTACTACCCTTGTGGATGATATCATACAGATGTTAAGAGTACATATACATATTCTCATTATGTCCCTAATCGTTTGTTATTATGGAAGGTTGATAGACAACAATGAAACATAAGATTAGAGTGTGAGTTGGTTGATGACTAAATTGCATTAATCATGATATGGAAATATCAAACCAAGCACAAAGATTCATGTTAGAGAATAATGTATCAGACAGACCCACTGTGAGACAGACACATGGAAGCCATCATCATGGAAGTCATAGTCAGGTCTCACAGTGATGGTGGTGGCTGTGGTATTCAGACCTGAAATTGTTGTCCTCTTTGGTTATGATAACCACGAGAGCCCAAGAAAGTCCTACTCGACTAGGGAGGGATAGTCAATGGAGAGAGCATCTGAGATCATTGTTGTAGGAGAGCAAGTTGATGACTAGTACACCAACAGGAGGGATGACTCCTTCCTGATTTTTATGGTAAGATGACAGGAGTTCTAGGAGGTATGTGTAGACTACCATAGAGGACGGAGGCCATTGTCTGTCGATAGGAGGATAGCATGTGATAAAGTGGTTTTTCTCTTTCCTTTATTACCTAGATTTATTCACTTGAATCTAATTCAAAAACCTAATCATCCTAAAGAATATTTGATCAATCAAGGTTGAAATCTCGATCTCAAAATTTGCCAACATGTAGGGAGAGCTATTATGAACCTATGTTTCAAATATCGTGCCAATTGGATACTCCTTGCTCCTTCCATGAATTTTCAAAGATTTACCTAAGTTTTCAACTAAATCTTTAATACTTGCATCTGAACTATAAGTTACATGTTAATAATATGGTGGTCGTGACATTTAAATGCCATGTGGCCAGCCTGATCCAAATTGGACCTGCAGATCCACTCCTGACCGTCTGATGGTGCCCACAGATACAGGGTCGGTCGGATGGCCACAGAGTCACCACCAACCTCCGTCTATTTCATGAAAATGTGGTTGCAGCCACGAGACCTGATCTCAGACCACAAACTTCCACCCTACCCTTCTCTGTGTGAAACCGATCGAGGCAGCGCCTTCCCCTCATCCCCACGAACACGCCAACCCCTCACACGACCCCCATCGACGACCGCAGTCTACCCCACGATTGCCTCTGGAAACTGCCCTCTCTAACGCGTCCAACTTGAAATTGGGCTTCTCGAGCTCAGACCCTCTCCCGTACATATAAACCCCCTCATAGCTCTGCCAGCACCTCTTTAGTCCTCCCTTGCCTTCAATTCGACCGAGGGAAGCTTCGTCAAACTCCAACCTACAACCAACACCTCCAGTAGGTTCCTCCATGGAGTAAGCACTGGACGAGATCCTTCTTCCCCTCTTCACTCTGAATTAACCACCCCCCAGCTTCGTGGTGCCTTCAACTACCTAGGAGGCACCTTGAAGGATCTCGAAGACACTTGTTGCTCTCCCGAACTCCTCCCTCTGCCGCGGAGCTACCTGTTGCTCCGACCACCTAGGCGGCACACTGCTGCAAGGGGAGCTACGACCTGAGTGTGAGATGCCCTGACTCGAATCACCCTCATGAAGGTGATCCCGAACTTGTCCTCGCGCAAAAGGCAACACAATAGTCACACGAGCTCGCCAGAGTTCACCTCCCCTGCCTACTGTGAGCGTCGAGCAAGAAGAAGAGAGGAACCCACCCGAGTCTAGTTCGACCAGTGAGGTAAATCCACCTCAGTAACATAGATCTTTTCTAGTTTACGCGAGTGAGATCTCGACCGTTGGATCTGAGCATCCAACAATCCTTGCTGTATCTAGATTTTGTTTTATTAATTTGAAATTCAGCAAACAACCTAATTTTAGGAAATTCGTTATAAATCGTAGGAGTGTCAGAAAATACAAAAAATTACTCTATTTTGATCAGAAAAATGTGAGGATCATGAATTTGACATCTGTTGACCCTAAATCTAACTCGAATAATTGATCATGCTCAAATATTATTATGTCTTGTTTAATTATTTAGAAAATACTCGAACCTGATTAAATCACCAAAAACCTGTGATCATCATATTTTTACATCTAGGTAATTATGGAGTGATCAGATCCAATTATTGTGACTCACTTATCAATCAAATCTATCTATAAACCTTTTCCCCTATTTGACTTATAAAAAATGTGCATAATTAGTCAACATGACCATTATTTTTATCTTGAAACATTACTTTGACGTGACACTATCAACCAGGGACTCAAATCCATACTATAAGACTCATATTCAACTCTCATGACTCAAAAACTATAAAAGGGCCTTTTATATACTCTTTAGAATAATGGTGATTTGAACAATATAACTAATAAATACCAAATCTCCAATAATTTCAGGAAATCAAAGGTACCGGTGAGGAGCATCTCAAGACTCCCCACTTCTGAGTAGAAGGTACGCCATTACCTCTTGTTGGCTTACTATATTAATGCTTGAGAACTATGAGTAGTAGAATACTTGGCATAAGATATTGAATGAAATGAATGTAACTAGTATGTTGCTTGAATGAATTGGTAAATGTTTGGTTTTGATGTTTTGTTTGAATTGCTATATGTATACCTTGAACACCTACAAACGTAATATATATGTTCCATCATAAGACAGCTCATAAACCACTAGGTGGTAGAGCGCATGCATAATGATCACAAACCACTTGGTGGTAGATCATATGATGTTTGTATAATGATCACAAACTCCTTGGGAGTAGATCATAAGGTCTGAAGACGTCAAAGCCACTTGGTGGCAGACGCACAAGATGTATGATGGAAAATATGCTTAAAAGATACATGTTCACATTTGTTAATAAACTCTTGCTTAATATGGATATATTGTTGTAGTTTGCTTATTACTCCCAAGTTTACTTTTATCCTTATTGCCAAGTATAAAAGAGGTAAATTAAATGATGTGGAGGCGTACTCAGTACAATATATTTATATATTGTGCTGACGCGTACCAATTGCATATGTTTTATTGGTACCTTCTGCTTGTGATGCTCATGATGAAAGGAAGATGATGTCACTACTCTATATGCTGGCTCACAAATATCAGATCTATTATGGGGATGCTAAAGCTAAATTGGACTCTTAGATTATGTTATTTTCTTCTGTAATTAGTTTCTCATGTATTTAATTTTCTTCTGTAGAACTCCTATGCCTTCGGGCCCCTATGTAATTAACAATTTGGTTTATGTATGGAAGCTCTTTATTCGGTGCATTTATATATGTATGTGTTTGATCCACTCAGGGACGGGCAACTTTAACTCTATTGTACACCTTATGTTGGCGCATGAGGTGTAGAGTGGAGTTAGGTTGTTATCCCGTGGCAGATGGTATCAGAGCCAGGTTCATGAATCAATATAGGTGTACCAAATAATTAGTAAGCTTAACTAGACCTAGGGTAACCCATATTTAGCAGTAAATTACTGAGGTGTCTAGAAGGGTACCTTGCGGAAGGTTCTGACATAATCACTCTCCCCATCCCTTTTCATGGTGAGATGGTTCCTGCCGCAAGCTATCTGCCTGGCTAACACAATTATTGTTAAAGTGGGCACCCTTACCTTAGAAAAATCTTCCTCTCATCTTTTCTCAATTAAGGACTACTCCAACCAACCTATTAGTGAATAATACACACTAGGCTTGTCATCTACTTTCTCTCTCATGACCATGATCAATGATATACTCTCTCTATTATGTGGGTAGATTAGGAGAAAGGGGAACAACTAAAAGACATGAAAAATTGGAAAAATATATGCCATGATTGCTAAATCTTTATTGGTTGCATTATGATCTATCTTTTTTTTTGAGGGTAGAATTATGATCTATCTTAAATAAATATCAAAAATATCTTTTATACGAACTTGCAGATGCCTCCAAAAACTAGGTCCAAGAGAACAAGATCTAGTGATGGCTCTGGTGATGAATCTCAATCACGCCCTAGTAAGACCATGGATGTAGGCAATTGGGAAGAACAAAAGAAGGTGATGTTGGAATGCATGCATGCCCTAGCCCTAAGAGAAACCAACAATAGTGCCTCATCCTCTAGGACCAACCCAAAAACCACCATTAGTGACTTCCTTAAGCTTAAACCCGAAACCTTTCATGGAGAAGACTTAGGTGAAGTCCTAGATAAAGCTGATGCATGGATCCTATCTATTGAAAATGCATTTAGAGCACTTAAGTGTCCAGAGGAAGATAATGTCACCTTTGCTACCTACCAACTTAGGGGGTTTGTGAAGTTGTGGTGGGAAAATTATTACCATACATGAGCACTTCCAAATTCCCCCATAGGTTGGGAGGAGTTTAAGGGGATCTTTACCAACTATTTCATGCCCATATCTGCTAGGAAGGAGAAGAAGAAATAGTTCAATAACCTAACCCAAGGAAACCTATCTGTTGCTGACTATGTTAGGGCCTTTAGACTCCTAGAGCATCATGCTCACAACCTTGACGAAGATGAAAAGATTGAACACTTCATAGATGGACTTAACCAAGAAATCAAAGTTCAGCTTTGCACCTCCACCCATCTTACCTTTGAAGCTGCCATCAACAATGCCTTTACCCAAGAAAGAACCTTAGGGAAGAGCAAAACACCAAGCTTGGGATACCTAGGTCTAACCGATGCATCCGTCACCAGGGCAAGGAGAAGGAGAATGATTAAAAGAAGCCTAACAACCATGTCATGGGAAGAGGAGGAGGAAATCACCATAGAGGTCAATCATACCGAGGAGGACCAAACCGGGGAGGCCGAAACTGAGGTGGACCACACTGAGGGCAGTCATCGGGTCCTAACATGTGCAAAAACTTTGGAAGCAGACATCCAGGGAGGTGCAAGTTTGAGAAACCTATATGTTACTACTGTAAGAATGAAGGGCATATGAGGCACAATTGTCCAAATATGGTCCAGGGGGCACCTCAGAACCGTCCTACCCCATTACCTCAGCCTGAAGCTCCACCTATCCAACTAGCTATCCCTATAGCTCAGGCTCAGCCAGAACGTCGTCAGGTCCAAGTCTACGCAATTGATGTAGAAGAAGCTAAGGCCAATGACAACTGTCTGATTGAAGGTAATAATGTTAATAATTCTTTGTTATAATGAATCGTTGAAAACCATGATCTCATATAAAATTATAATGTAGGTATGATATGTCTCCAAGATCATCCTGTTGTGGCCCTATTCGATTCATGATCAACACATACCTTCATATCTAGAAATCTTGCTTCCATGCTCAAGTTAGAGATAAATGATCTAGGTTATATCTTGGATGTAACAACTTCCAGAGGCAAAAGTTATACTTCTTTTCAGTAAACCAAAACCTTGCCCTTTTCTTTTGGTGGTCATAAATTTCAATCTGCTTTCATTCTTCTTGATATGGAGGATTTTAACTTAATTTTGGGGATGGATTGGCACTTTTCCAACTTTGCTATGCTTGATTGCCGAGGCTAGAAAGTAGTCTTTTGTGCACCCAATTCTAAACCTTTGACTATTTCTGGGAGAAAAGAAAGAAACCAAAATATGATTATTTCTTCTCTTAAAGCCGAAACTTTGATAGCCAAAGGATGTAGAGCCTATCTTGCTATTGTATCTGTGCCTGATTCTAAGGTGAGACCTTTAGAGAGCTTGGATGTGGTGAGGGATTACCCGGACATTTTTCCTGAGGCGCTTCCAGGGCTGCCTCAAGATCATGAGATTGAGTTCTCAATTGAGTTAGTACCGGGCACCGCACCAGTCTCTAAGGCACCTTATAGAATGGCACCTGCCGAGCTTGCAGAGCTCAAGAAACAACTAGAGGAACTTCTTGATAAAGGCTTCATCCATCCTAGTACTTCTCCTTGGGGTGCTCCTGTCCTTCTTGTTAAAAAGAAAGATGGGTCAATGCGAATGTGTATTGATTATCGCATGATCAACCAAGCCACCATTAAAAATAAATATCCCCTCCCAAGAATTGATGACTTGTTTGACCAGCTCCGTACTACCACTGTGTTCTCCAAGATTGACCTTAGATCAGGTTATCATCAATTACGAGTAAAAGATTGTGATATTCCAAAGACAACTTTCAGAACTAGATATGGAAATTATGAATTCGTGGTGATGCCGTTCGGCTTAACTAATGCTCCTGGAGTGTTTATGAATTTGATGAATACTGTCTTCCAGCCATACCTTGACACCTTTGTTGTGGTCTTCATTGATGATATTCTTATATATTTAAATTTTATTGATCAACATCGTGAACATCTCCAGAAAGTCCTTGATGTTTTGAGAGCCCAGAAATTGTATGCTAAATTATCTAAATGTGAGTTTTGGACTTACCAAGTTATGTTTCTTGGCCATGTCATTTCAGGTGGGAAAATTTCTATTGACCCTGCCAAAGTTTTAGCTGTCCTTGATTGGAAAGCCCCTACCAATGCTTCTGAAATTTATAGCTTCCTTGGCCAAGCCGACTATTACCGTCATTTCATCCTTAATTTCAGTAAAATAGCCCTACCCATGACTAAACTTACCAGAAAATATGCCAAATTCGTTTGGACTCCTAAATGTGAGGCTAGTTTCCTAGAATTGAAATCTCTCTTGACTTCTGCTCCTGTTTTGACCCTACCTTCTGGGAATGATGGCTTTGTAATATATTCTGATGCTTCTAAAATGGGTCTGGGTTGTGTCCTCATGCAAGATGGTAAAGTTGTTGCCTATGCCTCTATACAATTGAAACCTAATGAGGTCAATTATCCAACTCACGATTTGGAATTAGCTTCCATTGTCTATGCTCTCAAAATCTGGAGACATTATCTATATGGTGCTACTTTTAATATATTCACAGACCATAAAAGTCTCAAATACCTCTTGACTTAGAATGACCTCAATCTTCGACAGAGGAGATGGTTGGAGTATCTCAAAGATTATGATTTCACAATTGCATATCATCCAGGCAAGGACAATGTTGTAGCTGCTGCTCTTAGTTGTAAGAAGTTGATTTGTGCATCAATGCATCTGGAACCTTCATCTTCGGGGTCATCTCAAGTAGAATCTAACTCTATTATTCTGGCAAATATCAACATTATCCCTGGTCTACTTTCCAAACTCCTGATATCCCAAAAGAATAGCCCTAGCTTGGAGGAGATGACAACTCTCGTGGCTAAGCCCCAGACACATCTATCTGTTGGTATGGATGGTGGACTAAGGTACAAGCATAGGATGTGGGTACCTGAAGAGTCAGAGATTAAGAAGCGTATTCTGCAAGAGGCACATGGGTCTAAGTATTCTATACATCCTGGATCTACTAAGACGTATAAGGATCTGCAGAGACACTTTTGGTGGAGAGCTATGAAGAATGATATAGCTGAGTTTATCTCTAAGTGTATCACTTGCCAGCAGATTAAGGCTGAGCACCAACATCTCAGTGGTCTATTGCAACCCTTACCAATTCCCGAATGGAAATGGAAAGATATTACCATGGATTTTTTGGTGGGATTACCCAGGACTAGGAAGGGTTATAATGCGGTTTGGGTCATAGTAGACCGGTTGACCAAGTCTGTACATTTCTTACCTATACGGACTATGACCAAGGTTCCTAAGCTTGCTGAATTGTATATAAAGGAGATCGTACGGCTGCATGGAGTACCTATTTCTATTGTTTCGGATCGGGATCCAAAGTTCACATCACATCTATGGAAGCAAGTACAGAATGAGCTGGGTACACAGTTGAACTTCAGCACAACATATCATCCCCAAACTGATGTCCAGTCAGAACGCACTATCCAAATCCTGGAGGATCTTCTCTGAGCATGTGTTTTAGATTGGGGAGGATCTTGGGATTACTACCTTCCATTAACAGAGTTCACATATAATAATAGCTAAGAATCAAGCATTGATATGCCACCCTATGAAGTCCTCTATGGTAGGCCATGTAGATCCCCTCTCCATTGGGATGAAGTCAGAGAAAGGAAGATGCTAAAGTATGAGGAGTTACAATTTTATGCTGATAAGGTGTCCTTGATTAAGTAGAGGTTGAAACGGGCCTAGGATCTTCAAAAGTCATATGCAGATGCAAACAGGTCCGACAGACGGTTTAATGATGGTGACTATGTATTCTTGAAGATCAAACCCATTCGTGCCATAGCAAAGAACAAAGGGAAGCTTAGTCCGAGATATGTGGGTCCTTTTGAAGTTCTGGAGTGCATTGGTGAATGTGCTTATCGGCTTGGTCTTCCTTCGTAGTATAGCATGATGCACAATGTATTTCATGTATCCAATTTGAATCATTATGTGAAGGATGATAGCCATGTGCTGAATCACGTGCCTCTTGAGTTGTGGGAGAATCTCTCTTATCCAGAACAATTTACAGAGATTCTTGACTCTAGGGTCAAAGAACTCAGGAACAAGCAGATCCCAATGGTGAAGGTGCAGTGGAACCATCATGGTGTAGAAGATGCAACTTGGGAGTTACGAGCAGATATGGAGCAACGTTTTCCTCACCTCTTTTATCCAGTTTAATTTTGAGGACAATTTTTTTCTTTTAAAGTTAGTAGGATGTGATAAAGTGGTTTTTCTCTTTCCTTTATTACCTGAATTTCTTCACTTGAATCTAATTCAAAACACTAATAATCCTAAAGAATATTTGATTAATCAAGGTTGAAATCTCGATCTCAAAATATGCCAACATGTAGGGAGAGCTATTATGAACCTATGTTTCAAATATCGTGCCAATTGGATACCCCTAGCTCCTTCCATGAATTTTCAAAGATTTACCTAAGTTTTCAACTAAATCTTTAATACTTGCATCTGAACTATAAGTTACATGTTAATAATATGGTGGCCGTGACATTTAAATGCCATGCGGCAAGCCTGATCCAAATTGGACCTGCGGAGCCACACCTGACCGTCTGATGCTTCCCATAGATACATGGCCGATCGGATGGCCACAGAGTCACCACCAACCTCCATCTATTTCATGAAAACGTGGCTACAACCACAAGACCTGATCTCGGACCACGAACTTCCACCCTACCCTTCTCCGCATGAAACCGATCGAGGCAGCGCCTTCCCCTCATCCCCACAAACACACCAACCCCTCGCACGACCCCCCATCGACGACCACAGTCTACCCCATGATTGCATCTGGCAACTGCCCTCTCTAACGCGTCCAACTTGGAATTGGGATTCTCGAGCTCAGACCCTCTCCCGTACATATAAACCCCCTTATAGCTCCGCCAACACCTCTTTAGTCCTCCCTTGCCTTCAATTCGACTGAGGGAAGCTTCAACAAACTCCAACCTACAACCAACACCTCCGGTAGGTTCCTCCATGGAGTAAGCACTGGACGAGCTCCTTCTTCCCCTCTTCACTCCGAATTAACCACCCCCCAGCTTCGTGGTGCCTTCAACTACCTAGGAGGCACCTTGAAGGATCACAAAGACACCTGTTGCTCTCCCGAACTCCTCCCTCTGCCACGGAGCTACCTGTTGCTCCGATCACCTAGGCAGCGTACTGCTGCAAGGGGAGCTACAACCTGAGTGTGAGCCGCCATGACTCGAATCACCCTCATGAAGGTATCCCGGCCTTATCCTCACGCAAAAGGCAACACAACAGTCGCATGAGCTCGCCGGAGTTCACCTCCCCTGCATGCTGTGAGCATCAAGCAAGAAGAAGAGAGGGACCCGCCCGAGTCTAGTTCGATCAGTGAGGTAAATCCACCTCACCAACACAGATCTTTTCTAGTTTACATGAGTGAGATCTTGACCGTTGGATCTGAGCATCCAATGGCCCTTCATGTATCTAGATTTCGTGTTATTAATTCAAAATTCAGTAAACAACCTAATTTTAGGAAATTCGTTATAAATCATAGGAGTGTGAGAAAAATACAAAAAAGTACTCTATTTTGATCAAAAAAATGCGAGGATCATGAATTTGACATCTGTTGACCCTAAATCTGACTTGAATAATTGATCATGCTCAAATATGATTATATCTTGTTTAATTATTTAGAAAATACTCGAACCTGATTAAATCACCAAAACCCTGTGATCATCATATTTTTACATCTAGGTAATTATGGAGTGATGAGATCCAGTTATTGTGACTCAATTATCAATCAAATATATCTATCACCCTTTTTCCCTATTTGACTTATCAAAAATGTGCATAATTTGTCAACATGACCATTATTTTGATCTTAAAACCTTACTTTGACATGACATTATCAACCAGGGACTCAAATCCATACTATAATACTCATACTCAACTCTCATGACTCAAAAAATATAAAAGGGCATTTTATATACTCTTTAGAATAATGGTGATTTGAACAATATAACTAATAAATACCAAATCTCCAATAATTTTAGGAAATCAAAGGTACCAGTGAGGAGCATCTCAAGACTCCCCACTTATGAGTAGAAGGTACTCCATTACCTCTTGTTGGCTTACTATATTAATGCTTGAGAACTATGAGTAGTAGAATACTTGGCATAAGATATTGAATGAAATGAATGTAACTAGTATGATGCTTGAATGAATTGGTAAATGTATGGTTTGATGTTTTGATTGAATTTCTATATGTATACCTTGAACACCTGCAAACATAATATAGATGTTCCATCATAAGATAGCTCATAAACCACTAGGTGGTAGAGCACATGCATAATGATCAAAAAACACTTGGTGGTAGATCATATGATGTTTGTATAATGATCACAAACTCCTTGGTGGTAGATCATACGGCCTGAAGACGTCAAATCCACTTGGTGGCAGACGCATGAGATGTATGATGGAAAATACGCTTAAAAGATACATGTTCACGTTTGTTAATAAACTCTTGCTTAATATGGATATATTGTTGTAGCTTGCTTATTACTGCCAAGTTTACTTTTATCCTTATTGCCAAGTATAAAAGAGGTAAATTAAATGACGCAGAGGCGTACTCAGTACACTATATTTATATATTGTGCTGACGCGTACCAATTGCAAATGTTTTATAGGTACCTTCTTCTTTTGATGCTCATGATGAAAGGAAGATGATGCCACTACTCTATTTGCTGGCTCACAAATATCAGATCTATTATGGGGATGCTAAAGCTAAATGGGACTCGTCGATTATGTTCTTTTCTTCTGTAATTAGTTTCTCATGTATTAAGTTTTCTTCTGTAGAACTCCTATGCCTTCGGGCCCCTATGTAATGAACAATTTGGTTTATGTATGGAAGCTCTTTATTCAGTGCATTTATATATTCATGTGTTTGATCCACTCAGGGATGGGCAACTTTAAATCTATTGTACACCTTATGTTTGTGCCTGAGGTGTAGAGTAGAGTTAGGTTGTTATCCCGTGACAGATGGTATCAGAGCCAGGTTCATGAATCAATAGAGGTGTACCAAATAATTAATAAGCTTACCTAGACCTAGGGTAACCCATATTTAGCAGTAAATTGCTGAGGTGTCTAGAAGGGTACCTTGCAGAAGGTTCTGACATAATCACTCTCCCCATCTATTTTCACGGTGTGAGGGTTCCTGCCGCAAGCTATCTGCCTGGCTAATGCAATTATTGTTAAAGTGGGCACCCTTACCTTAGAAAAATCTTCCTCTCATCTTTTCTCAATTAAGGACTACCCCAACCAACCTATTAGTGAATAATACACACTAGGCTTCTCATCTACTTTCTCTCTCATGACCATGATCAATGATATACTCTCTCTATTATGTGGGTAGATTAGGAGAAAGGGGAACAACTAAAAGACATGAAAAATTGGAAAAATATATGCCATGATTGCTGAATCTTTATTGGTTGAATTATGATCTATCTCAAGTAAATATCAAAACTATCTTTTATACGAACTTGCACATGCCTCCAAAAACTAGGTCCAAGAGAACAAGATCTAGTGATGGCTCTGGTGATGAATCTCAATCACGCCCTAGTAAGACCATGGCTGTAGGCAATTGGGAAGAACAAAAGAAGGTGATGTTGGAATGCATGCATGCCCTAGCCCTAAAAGAAACCAACAATAGTGCCTCATCCTCTAGGACCAACCCAGAAACCACCATTAGTGACCTCCTTAAGATTAAAACCGAAACCTTTCATGGAGAAGACTTAGGTGAAGTCCTAGATAAAGCTGATGCATGGATCCTATCTATTGAAAATGCATTTAGAGCACTTAAGTGTCCAGAGGAAGACAAGGTCACCTTTGCTACCTACCAACTTATGGGGTTTGCGAAGTTGTGGTGGGAAAATTATTACCATACACGAGCACTTCCAGATGCCCCCATAGGTTGGGAGGAGTTTAAGGGGATCTTTACCAACTGTTTCATGCCCATATCTGCTAGGAAGGAGAAGAAGAAACAGTTCAATAACCTAACCCAAGGAAACCTATCTATTGCTGACTATGTTAGGGCCTTTAGACTCCTAGAGCGTCATGCTCGCAACCTTCATGAAGATGAAAACATTGAACACTTCATAGATGGCCTTAACAAAGAAATCAAAGTTCACCTTTGCACCTCCACCCATCCTACCTTTGAAGCTGCCATCAACAATGCCCTTACCCAAGAAAGAACCTTAGGGAAGAGCAAAACACCAAGCTTGGGATACCTAGGTCTAACCGATGCATCCGTCACTAGGGCAAGGAGAAGGAGAATGATAAAAAGAAGCCTAACAGCCATGGCATGGGAAGAGGAGGAGGAAATCACCATAGAGGTCAATCACACCGAGGAGGACCAAACTGGGGAGGCCGAAACTGAGGTGGACCACACTGAGGGCAGTCATCGGGTCCTAACATGTGCAAAAACTATGGAAACAGACATCCAGGGAGGTGCAAGTTTGAGAAACCTATATGTTACTACTGCAAGAATGAAGGGCATATGAGGTACAATTGTCCAAATATGGTCCATGGGGCACCTTAGAACTATCCTGCCCCATTACCTCAGCCTGGAGCTCCACTTGTCCAGCCACCTGTCCCTATAGCTCAGGCTCAGGCAGAACGTCGTCAGGTTCGAGTCTTCACAATTGATGCAGAAGAAGCTAAGGCCAATGACAACCGTTTGATTGAAGGTAATAATGTTAATAATTCTTTGTTATAATGAATCCTTGAAAACCATGATCTCATATAAAATCATAATGTAGGTATGATATGTCTCCAAGATCATCCTATTGTGGCCCTATTCGATTTAGGATCAACACATACCTTCATATCTAGAAATCTTGCTTCCATGCTCAAGTTAGAGATAAAAGATCTAGGTTATATCTTGGATGTAACAACTCCCAGTGGTAAAAGTTATACTTCTTTTCAGTAAACCAAAACCTTGCCTTTTTCTTTTGGTGGTCATAAATTTCAATCTGCTTTCATTCTTCTTGATATGGAGGATTTTAACTTAATTTTGGGGATGGATTGGCTCTTTTCCAACTTTGCTATGTTTGATTGCCGAGGCTAGAAAGTAGTCTTTTGTGCACCCAATTAGATTCCAGGTATAACTAATTGTAAGGCCAAGTCGACACCTGAAAATCACTTATTGTTAGGATCAAGTGGCACGGGGAGACCATCAAATCCCTTGGGACCACTACTCACCTTGAACATGAACGTAAGAATTTTCTCAAATTCATAGGGGAAGGAAGTGAACACCAATTTAGTGTTACATAACTCATTCGACCTACGGAGTTTCAGCCGTTCAAACCAAACTTTAAACCTTTGACTATTTCTGGGAGAAAAGAAAGAAACCAAAATATGATTATTTCTTCTCTTAAAGCCGAAACTTTGATAGCCAAAGGATGTAGAGCCTATCTTGCTATTGTATCCGTTCTTGATTCTAAGGTGAGACCTTTAGAGAGCTTGGATGTGGTGAGGGATTACCCAGACATTTTTCCTGAGGCGCTTCCAGGGCTGCCTCCTGATCGTGAGATTGAGTTCTCAATTGAGTTGGCACCGGGCACCGCACCAGTCTCTAAGGCACCTTATAGAATGGCACCTGCCGAGCTTGCAGAGCTCAAGAAACAACTAAAGGAACTTCTTGATAAAGTCTTCATCCGTCCTAGTATTTCTCCTTGGGGTTCTCCTGTCCTTTTTGTTAAAAAGAAAGATGGGTCAATGCGAATGTGTATTGATTATCGCATGATCAACCAAGCCACCATTAAAAATAAATATCCCCTCCCAAGAATTGATGACTTGTTTGACCAGATCTGTACTGCCACTGTGTTCTCCAAGATTGACCTTAGATCAGGTTATCATCAATTACGAGTAAAAGATTGTGATATTCTAAAGACAACTTTCAAAACTAGATATGGAAATTATTAATTTGTGGTGATGTCATTCGGCTTAACTAATGCTCTTGGAGTGTTTATGAATATGATGAATACTGTCTTCCAACCATTCCTTGACAACTTTGTTGTGGTCTTCATTGATGATATTCTTATATATTCAAATTCTATTGATCAACATCGTGAACATCTCCAGAAAATCCTTGATGTTTTGAGAGCCCAAAAATTGTATGCTAAATTATCTAAATGTGAGTTTTGGACTGACCAAGTTATGTTTCTTGGCCATGTCATTTTGGGTGGGAAAATTTTTGTTGACCCTGTCAAGGTTTTAGCTGTCCTTGATTGGAAAGCCCCTACCAATGCTTCTGAAATTTATAGTTTCCTTGGCCTAGCCGGCTATTACCGTCATTTCATCCTTAATTTCAGTAAAATAGCCCTACCCATGACTAAACTTAACAGAAAAGATGCCAAATTCGTTTGGACTCCTGAATGTGAGGTTAGTTTCCAAGAATTGAAATCTCTCTTGACTTATGCTCCTGTTTTGACCCTACCTTATGGGAATGATGGCTTTGTAATATATTCTGATGCTTCTAAAATGGGTCTGGGTTGTGTCCTCATGCAAGATGGTAAAGTTGTTGCCTATGCCTCTGGACAATTGAAACCTAATGATGTCAATTATCCAACTCACGATTTGGAATTAGCTTCCATTGTCTATGCTCTCAAAATCTAGAGACATTATCTGTATGGTGCTACTTTTAATATATTCACAGACCATAAAAGTCTCAAATACCTCTTGACTTAGAAGGACCTCAATCTTTGACAGAGGAGATGGTTGGAGTATCTCAAAGATTATGATTTTAGAATTGCATATCATCCAGGAAAGGACAATGTTGTAGCTGATGCTCTTAGTTGTAAGAAGTTGATTTGTGCATCAATGATCTGGAACCTTCATCTTCAGGGTCATCTCAAGAAGAATCTGACTCTATTATTCTGGAAAATATCAACAATATCCCTGGTCTTCTTTTCGAACTCCTGATATCCCAAAAGAATAGCCCTAGCTTGGAGGAGATGACAACTCTCGTGGCTAAGCCCCAGACACATCTATCTGTTGGTATGGATGGTGGACTAAGGTACAAGCATAGGATGTGGGTACCTGAAGAGTCAGAGATTAAGAAGCGTATTCTGCAAGAGGCACGTGGGTCTAAGTATTCCATACATCCTGGATCTACTAAGATGTATAAGGATATGCAGAGACACTTTTGGTGGAGAGGTATGAAGAATGATATAGCTGAGTTTATCTCTAAGTGTCTCACTTGCCAGAAGATTAAGGCTGAGCACCAACATCCCAGTGGTCTATTGCAACCCTTACCAATTCCCGAATGGAAATGGAAAGATATCACCATGGATTTTGTGGTGGGACTACCCAGGACTAGGAAGGGTTATAATGCGGTTTGGGTCATAGTAGACCGGTTGACCAAGTCTGCACATTTCTTACCTATGCAGACTACGACCAAGGTTCCTGAGCTTGCTGAGTTGTATATAAAGGAGATTGTAAGGCTGTATGGAGTACCTATTTATATTGTTTTAGATCGGGATCCAAAGTTCACATCACATCTGTGGAAGCAAGTACAGAATGAGCTGGGTACAAAGTTGAACTTCAACACATCATATCATCCCCAAACTGATGGCCAGTCAGAACGCACTATCCAAATCCTAGAGGATCTTCTCTGAGCATGTGTTTTAGATTGGGGAGGATCTTGGGATTACTACCTTCCATTAGCAGAGTTCACATATAATAATAGCTACCAATCAAGCATTGATATGCCACCCTATGAAGTCCTCTATGGTAGGCCACGTAGATCCCATCTCCATTGGGATGAAGTCGGAGAAAGGAAGATGCTAAAGTCTGAGGAGTTACAATTTTATGCTGATAAGGTGTCCTTGATTAAGCAGAGGTTGAAACGGGCCTAGGATCTTCAGAAGTCATATGCAGATGCACACAGGTCCGACAGATAGTTTAATGATGGTGACTATGTATTCTTGAAGATCAAACCCATTCGTGCCATAGAAAAAAACAAAGGGAAGCTTAGTCCGAGATATGTGGGTCCTTTTGAAGTTTTGGAGTGCATTGGTGAATGTGCTTATCGGCTTGCTCTTCCTTCGTAGTATAGCATGATGCACAATGTATTTCATGTATCCAATTTGAAGCATTATGTGAAGGATGATAGCCATGTGCTGAATCACGGGCCTCTTGAGTTGTGGGAGAATCTCTCTTATCCAGAACAACCTACGAAGATTCTTGACTCCATGGTCAAAGAACTCAGGAACAAGCAGATCCCAATGGTGAAGGTGCAGTGGAACCATCATGGTGCAGAAGATGCAACCTGGGAGTTACGAGCAGATATGGAGTAACGTTTTCCTCACCTCTTTTATCTAGTTTAATTTTGAGGACAAATTTTTTCTTTTAAGGTTAGTAGGATGTGATAAAGTGGTTTATCTCTTTCCTTTATTACCTGGATTTCTTCACCTGAATCGAATTCAAAACACTAATCATCCTTAAGAATATTTGATCAATCAAGGTTGAAATCTCGATCTCAAAATTTGCCAACATGCAGGGAGAGCTATTATGAACCCATGTTTCAAATTTCGTGCTAATTGGATACCCCTAGCTCCTTCCATGAATTTTCAAAGATTTACCTAAGTTTTCAACTAAATCTTTAATACTTGCATCTGAACTATAAGTTACATGTTAATAATATGGTGGCCGTGACATTTAAATGCCATGCGGCCAGCCTGATCCAAATTGGACCTGCGGAGCCACTCCTGACCATCTGATGGTGCCCACAGATACATGGCCGATCAGATGGCCACAGAGTCACCACAAACCTCCGTCTATTTCGTGAAAACGTGGCTACAACCACGAGACCTGATCTCGGACCACAAACTTCCACCCTACCCTTCTCCGCGTGAAACTGATCGAGGCAGTGCCTTCCCCTCATCCCCACAAACATGCCAACCCCTCGCACGACCCCCCCATCGACGACCGCAGTGTAGCCCATGATTGCCTCTGGCAACTGCCCTCTCTAATGCGTCCAAATTGAAATTTGGCTTCTCGAGCTCAGACCCTCTCCCGTACATATAAACCCCCTGATAGATCCTCCAGCACCTCTTTAGTCCTCCCTTGCTTTCAATTCGACCGAGGGAAGCTTCGACAAACTCCAACCTACAGCCAACACCTCCGATAGGTTCCTCCATGGAGTAAGCACTGGACGAGCTCCTTCTTCCCCTTTTCACTCTGAATTCACCCCCCCAGCTTCGTGGTTCCTTCAACTACCTAGGAGGCACCTTGAAGGATCTCAAAGACACCCGTTTCTCTCCCGAACTCCTCCCTCTGCCGTGGAGCTACCTGTTGCTCCAACCACCTAGGCGGCACACTACTACAAGGGGAGCTACGACCTAAGTGTGTGCCGCCCTGACTTGAATCACCCTCACAAAGGTGATCCTGGCCTTATCCTCACGCGAAAGGCAACACAACAGTCGCACGAGCTCGCCGGAGTTCACCTCCCCTGCCTGCTGTGAGCATCAAGCAAGAAAAAGAGAGGGACCTGCCCGAGTCTAGTTCGATCAGTGAGGTAAATCTACCTCAACAATGCATATATTTTCTAGTTATGTGAGTGAGATCTCGACCATTGGATCTGAGCATCCAACGGTCCTTCCTGTATCTAGATTTCGTTTTATTAATTCGAAATTCAGTAAACAACATAATTTTAGGAAATTCGTTATAAATCGTAGGAGTGTCAGAAAAATACAAAAAAGTACTCTATTTTGATCAGAAAAATGCAAGGATCATGAATTTGACATTAGTTGACCCTAAATATGACTCAAATAATTGATCATGCTCAAATATGTTTATGTATTATTTAATTATTTAGAAAATACTCGAACCTAATTAAATCACCAAAAACCTGTGATCATCATATTTTTACATCTAGGTAATTATGGAGTGATCAGATACAATTATTGTGACTCAATTATCAATCAAATCTATCTATCACCCTTTTTCCCCATTTGACTTATCAAAAATGTGCATAATTAGTCAACATGACCATTATTTTGATCTTAAAACCTTACTTTGACGTGACACTACCAACTAGGGACTCAAATCCATACTATAAGACTCATACTCAACTCTCATGACTCAAAAACTATAAAAGGGCCTTTTATATACTCTTTAGAATAATGGTGATTTGAACAATATAACTAATAAATACCAAATCTCCAATAATTTCTGGAAATCAAAGGTACCAGTGAGGAGCATCTCAAGACTCCCCACTTCTGAGTAGAAGGTACGCCATTACCTCTTGTTGGCTTACTATATTAATGCTTGAGAACTATGAGTAGTAGAATACTTGGCATAATATATTGAATGAAATGAATGTAACTAGTATGATGCTTGAATGAATTGGTAAATGTATGGTTTTGATGTTTTGTTTGAATTTCTATATGTATACCTTGAACACCTACAAACATAATATAGATGTTCCATCATAAGATAGCTCATAAACCACTAGGTGGTAGAGCGCATGCATAATGATCACAAACCACTTGGTGGTAGATCATATGATGTTTGTATAATGATCACAAACTCCTTGGGAGTAGATCATAAGGCCTGAAGATGTCAAAGCCACTTGGTGGCAGACACACGAGATGTATGATGGAAAATATGCTTAAAAGATACATGTTCACGTTTGTTAATAAACTCTTGATTAATATGGATATATTGTTGTAGTTTGCTTATTACTGCCAAGTTTACTTTTATCCTTATTTCCAAGTATAAAAGAGGTAAATTAAATGACGCGAAGGCGTACTCAGTACAATATATTTATATATTGTGCTGACGCGTACCAATTGCATATGTTTTATAGGTACCTTCTGCTTGTGATGCTCATGATGAAAGGAAGATGATGTCACTACTCTATATACTGGCTCACAAATATCATATCTATTATGGGGATGCTAAAGCTAAATGGGACTCTTAGATTATGTTCTTTTCTTCTGTAATTAGTTTCTCATGTATTAAGTTTTCTTCTGTAGAACTCCTATGCCTTTGGGCCCCTATGTAATGAACAATTTGGTTTATGTATGGAAGCTCTTTATTCGGTGCATTTATATATTCATGTGTTTGATCCACTCAGGGATGGGCAACTTTAACTCTATTGTACACCTTATGTTGGCACCTGAGGTGTAGAGTGGAGTTAGGTTCTTAATCCGTGACACAACGTCAACCAACAGTCTGTGATAAGAGAAGCTTCTGAAGAAGATGCAATTCATGGTTGTAGTTTGTGGTGCAGACCAGGAGGCTTAGAAGCCAGTTGAGTCCCTGTCCAACTAGGATTCCTTATTGTGGATCTACATGATGAGGAGACCAAGGTATATCATCGAAACCATCCTTTCCATATTATAGTTATTGACGCGATTTGCTGATTATGGGAAACATGGTAGATAAAATTTTTATTTTTGCTTCCTACTCTGTACCCATATTTCCCAACACTTACCATCCACTTTTGTGTGTGTGAGGTGATTGAACCTTGAATGGAGTACATTACAAACTAAATTTGAAAATTTTACTTGTTGAACACTTAAAACTTTGTCACTATGAATATTGTTTCCTATAGACATGACAATTGGTTACTTATTTTACAATATACATATATGTTTATTTGTTTCATGTTTTTTTTCATAAATTGTACTCAATATTTTTAAACAAAATTCAAGTAATGATTTTTGATTTCAAAAAAACACTGAAGAACTCAACACATCTATTGGAATTGATTAGAAGCTACACCAAATGAATTTGCAAACATGGGAAAATACTTATCCGATTAGGATGTAGCCATTATCTAGTTTGACTCACTTAGTATTTGCTATTAATTTTCTATATTTTTGTCCTACAGATCCCATATAAAATCCTATGTTTCAATTTAAAGGAATGTTATTTATTTCCTACATATGACTGTGTGATTTCCTTTGAGCCACTCAAGAACAGATGCTTCAATCCATCTATCACTATTTAGGTAGTGGGATTTGGATTAGGATAACAACTACTATGTAACAGTTGGTATTAGAGCCTACACACTCACCTATGCATTAATGAAATAACTTCTCTAAGATCTTCAACCTAGGTAACTATAAAAGTCCACAACGATGAAAACTAAGGTGTCTAGGCTCATAATTCTGGCTAGTAACACCTCCTATCCATTTCATAATGGTGGGTAGGGTTTCCTACGCTACCCACCTCGGTCGATATAGAAAATGACCGAATGGATTTATTTAACCTTAAAGAGTCATCTTGCTTCTTACTTATTCTTTAAGGACTAGCCGAAGCCACCTATTAGAAAGTAGTAGGATAACTTCTGACCTTTTTGTATCTGAAAGGGTGTCTTGACTTGATCCGTACTCTCCTGATTTTTGGGTAGCCTATGGATTAAAAAAAACTAAAATTTGCAATAATAAATAAAATTTAGAATAAAGATATAGTTGTTTCTATGACCTGAACATCTTGATTTGGAAAACCTCCATTATGAGAAAGCTTGTGGAAATAATACGATCTATATACCTCCCAAGACCACCTAAAGAAGGAAATATTTGAAGGAGAAAAAGATGACAAGGTGATAGGTGAAAAAGAACAAGAGAAACAAGCAGGAGGAGAATGCCAAAGAACCTAATCCAAAGATGGTTGCTGATGCTGAAGAATGGGGAAAACAATGCAAAATCATTCCAGATGCCATGCAATATTTGGTAGTCAATGCAAAAACCTTAACCCCTAGTGAAGCTAAATAGAACCCAAATCCCATCACCATTCATAACTTCCTAAAATTGCACCCTTAGATATTTTATGGGGATGATGTTGGATATGTACAAGACAAAGCTAACACATGGATAGTCTCTAAGGAAAAACTTTCAAGGTCTTAGGATGCTCTGAGAACAATAAAGTTACTTTTTCCACTTATCATCTTAAAGGGATAGCCATGGTATGGTGGGAGAATTTCACTCACTCCCTGTAGGCCATTCCCGAACATGGAATGAATGGAAGCTAATCTTCATCACTCATTTGATGTCCTCTTCTGAGTTCAAACTAAATAGGAAGGAATTCCTTAGTCTAACTTAGGGTAGCTCCTCTATTTATGAATACAACAACTAGTTATGTCTTTTGGAACTCCATGCCACCAAAATTCTTTTAAGTCTTGATATTTTTTGAAGCAAGTTCACAATAACAAAACATGAAAAATAAATGATAAGCATGTAAGGAAACAATCCTATAACTTTCATGAAAGAGAATATCTTGGTTATCCTGGAGACATGTCTCATCCTTTTATCTCTTTATCTTATTTGTTTTCTTATAATATATTAAACAATAAAAATAAAAAAAGAAGTAGGAGAATAAAAGGAAAGTCGTAAGGATCAGGACCCGACATGGGAGCCACTCACTTACTTTGAGTGAATAATAGAAAGCCATCCAATGCCAACCTTGATAGTAATTTTTCACAAAATATAGGAGACTAAAATTCAAGTACGTAATGTATCAAATACCTAAAGTGTAGCAACAAAAGATAAAAGTCTAACAATTACAAATATTATTTCTAACATAGTCTCGTCACCATGTAAGGTGAATACAAAAGCTAAAGGAAAAATAAACTATAACACCAAGAGGTTGCAGATGTCAACCTGGATATTCCAATCTATCGCCAAGGAAAGATTACTCCTATGCATGCTGCAACTGGGGTTCACCTACAACAAGATCCTCTCCACATTAGGAGTTGGGAATACCCCCATAAGAGAAGTCAAGGTGGAAGATTATTAGTAGAAGTTGGTATGTACTTGTAATTGGGATTGGATAACTATACAAGAATAAAGTATATCAAAAGTAATTATTAACATGGTTCCCAATAAAAAGGGAGGCAGAACATCCAAATGGGTATCAAAAGAAATCTTCATA
>OY856409.1:1390356596-1390446596 GCA_963693085.1 Alisma plantago-aquatica
AACAAATTTTTGTACTTTTTTGAGAATGAATGTTTTTGCTATATTTTTCGATGAAATTTTGGTTTTTAAAGTAAAAATAATCATTTCTAGAACCCAAAAACCAACTACATATTGTATTTGGAAAGGTAGGGATTTGGAATGTTTATATTACCGCTACATCTAGTAAAGTGTAATTTGTTATCTTATTCATTCTAGATTTACAATAATGTGAAACTGGAGGTTACGGTAATCATGGTTTTTATGAGAAAAAAATCAAATATCATGTACACATCATATAATTATGTCTCCCTACTACACTTGCATAATTATTTCAAAGAATGTTGCAAGTCTATTCACAATTATTTATTACAGTAAGAACAATTTTACAAAATATGACTTCACATAAGCACGGGCAACAAATTTGCCTAATTTTCCAATTAACCTTTGAAAGCTATTAGACCAGTAATTTACATTTTAAACCCATATTTAAGTTTCTAGTGCTACTTACATTTACAGATTTTGTCGGAGGCCATAGTAGCCATTCACCCACTCCTTGAAGTTTTTACTTTTGAAAGACTGCTGCTATTAATGAACGTTAGCCTATTGAGTCGACACTGCAATTCATCTGCGCATAAACCCACACCATCCGCGTAACGGTGAGAAGCTTCAGGCCCGCCACTGCCTTGCTTTTCTATTCTTTTATATGATGGCTAGCCAGTGGACCAGAATGTTTCGTCGACTTACAAGGCCTGCCTAAGGGTTTGCCAATCCAGTTTGTTGTGCTTCTCACTACGTAGGTCTTGGATTTCCCTGTCGATACTCTTCCCATTTTCCCACTCATTCGTGTCCTTGAAACGATAACACTGTCTTAATGCCAGGACTCATTTTCCGAGCATTAATTTGTCATGGGCCTCGACACTTGTTCTGTAACGTGACGTTCAAGCCTAACTCTGTACAAAAAGAAAACCTAACTCTGTACATTTATACAGTCCGTCGTAAGCATACAATAATTCTTCAGACTTATTTATTGATATCGGAGATTTTGACAGTTAGGCGTCACCATATTGTCACGGATGGTGAACTTTATGTTTTATTTATCAACTTGCTACCATCTCTAAGGTATATCACGTTGTCTCCTCTGGATCGAACACCATGTCCAATCATTGAGTGGAGGCACTGAGAAGGCGCACCTTTCAAAAGTATTTTATTGATGTGGGAGATTTTGAATATCAGGTGTCACCATAATGGCTTGGATGGAGAACAGATTCCTGATCAGTAGAAAGTTCTTCTGGTGCCGCATATGTTTTTTTTATTGAGTTGTTTATCGTAATATTGTTATTTGGATTGAGAACAATGATAAGATTAGTTTGTTTAACATTTACAATGGTTGATTGAAAAAGGAAACTTCACTAGGCATTTTGAAAGCCAAGGCATCATCCCTTTCACATGAGATATGACAATTAACATGTGCAGTGATACTATAGAGATCAAGATGACCAAAATCATCTAAATTGGCTCCTCAAAACGTTTTGATATTCAGATTTCTAACTTTGTGAAATCATGTTTTGTTTGTGAAGTCACTACCACTTCTACGGTATATCTTGTTCTTTCCTTGGCATCCGACATCATGTCCATACATTTGAGTGAGTTCTCAAAGATGCACCGAGAGAGCACATTTTGTAAATAGAACTACACTGAAGTAGATTTCTTTTAATGTTCAGATTTGGGGAAAGGGAATTCTGTGTTCAGGAGACCACTTCGCTTGTGCACCACTGGGGGTAGACCATGCAGCCTGCAGCTAACGAATCAATACGATTTGCTCTAAGGACAACTAAGAAGTGAAATGAAATCAGTTTTCTGAAACTATTAGTTTATAATATTGCAAGACTTTGTTTGGATGTAAAATTTTACTATGCAAAATTTTTAATCACTATGTCTGGTTTTTTTTTTCTACATTTAATTGAACCATTTGTGTCCAATTTGATAGTAGTCATGATACCGTATAATCTGTCAGTTTTGACGGGATTTCAAACCATTACATCACTCAACCTTTGAGTTATTCTCCAACGCTCAGACACACATGTCACAAAGCTATTTAAATGAAGAAAGAAAACACCATTGCCGCAATATATATGAATACATATATGTCAACGATCGCATCTGCAGATGGTCTAATTTGGTGAAGTAGGAGCCTAACCAACCAGGTATCGAGATCTATAGATCCTCTTTCTTTACCTAGCTATGCCTTCTCTCTAGAAAGTGGGCTGGTCGGGGTTGTCCAACCCTAGCGGTGCCAATCTCCACCGTCACCCCACATAAGCTCCTCGTTTTTGGGATGCTTAGCTTCTCTCATTTCCACCACAATCCTCTACTCCATTGACCTTCCACCATCATGGGTCTGTTTTGGATTTTCCCTTGGCTCCCACCGTAATTGTCGTTCTCACATGCTTTTTATTATGATTTTTTTGTGCACTTATTATTCATTTTGATATCATTCATACATCACTTCTCATTAGTAGCTTGTGACACTTAATTGCATCCAATAATTATTATTTTTATTGTTATAAACGATCTATCATTATTTTGAACTTATATTCTTTATTGTTCATATTTTAGGTGAAAGTTATAAGAAATGAATCAACTCGGTACTACCGACAGGTTGTCGCTGGCACTGACATTTAGAGAAAAAGGAACATGTTGATTTGAGAGAAAACTATGTAGTACCGACAAAGGAATCAATACTACCAACGAATCAGCAGGAGGGCCTATGATGATGTCTTGGTACTACCGACGGTCAATTCAGTAGTACAGACTCGAGTTGAAAATCCAATAGGGAACTTCAGAGATAATCTCGATATTAACAAAGGTCCACTCAGTAGTATCAATAGGACGCGATCGGGCCAGATTAAAGATCATCATTATTCTGACAGTTGGGACTTAATGATGCCCTAAGTCAATTCTATGACTTAAGGGGAGTTCAACCAGACCTAATTGTCACATCATATTCAGTTGTACCATAGAGGAGAGCGGAAAAGAGAGACAGGAGAGGAGAAAGCAATATTTTGGGTGGTTTCTGCACTTCTGGTGGACTGATTTCAGTTTGAAGATATAAAATCACAGCATTCGTCAGAAGGAACCATCCATTCCGTCTTTCCCCAGGGATTTTTCTTTGTTCTTGATGTTTTATTATTCTTTTCTTCTTTTTCTACGTGTAGAGAAACTGAAATCATGCGGGGATAATGCCCTTGTTCCTTAGGATGATTAGCCCAGGTTTACATTGTAATTGACAATTATGATTTACTATATATGTTTCTCTTAATTTTTGGACATATTTCTATGAGAGCATCATGAATTATTTATGCTTGATCATCATATATAGTTGTTTAGACTGTTAATTACTTCGAGACAAGGATTAAGGGTTGGAGAACTCACATATTTACACATTTTATACCGCACCCCGAGAGAGGGCCTACAAGTGTGAAGAGAATAACTCAGATATTTTGGTAAAGCACCTAACTAATAACAAAATTGCTATGAGATTGGGATTGGTATTAGATTGGATCGTGAATTACACTACGAAAAAGGATAATTCTTGTTATAAGTCTCTTTTTCTAGGGTTAGGAGGGATTAACATTAATGAAATGATGTTAATTGCAATGTGAACCATGATGAAACCATAATCCAAAGGAATTCATTCAAATTGTGATCACAACCAATAATCTTAATTTTAATTATTATAATTTAGTCATTAAATCAACCAAATTACTATTTTTCTTAGGTCTAGATGATTGGATCATTGTTAGTAGTAGTTTCAGGATACACATTTTCCCCATGTTTGATATCTGAGCTTTTTTAGGACTATATTACATTGATATGTGAACTTGCATATTTTATGTGTAATTACGCGCATCAAGTTTTTGTTGTCGTTGTCGGGGAAGACAATGTGCTCAACACTATGAGTGCAGTGACCGGAAACTCAAGGCAACAATTTTTATTTTTTATTTAGTATTACTTAACTGAATTTCAAACATTTATTCAATCACTACTGGGGTAGAGTGGAAGAAGGGAGGAGATTCTCGAATGAGGAAAAAGAATTGAACAAGGAGCCATATGAGGTGAAAATCTCATGTATGGTTTTGTAGAGTGACAGTAAGGGTGACTTATCTGCCAACTTTTCCACTATCACCCCCAAAAAACCAAACTCTGCCTTACATAAAGTTGCCAGAGTACGATTACCCTCTAGATTTGAAATCACTATTTATATACTTGGTATTGGCCATAATTTACAAGAACATTTTGTAGTATTAGTAAGAGGAGGAAGGGTTAATAATTTACCTGGTGTGAGATATCACATTGTTTGAGGAACCTTAGATGCTTTCGGAGTAAAGGATCATCAACAAGGGTGTTCTAGTGCATTGTAGATTCTTATCCAAGACTTGTATCATTTGATTATGGAGTGTATGGCTAACCCAATAACGTGCATGGTGCATACTAGAAGCATCGATTATGGAGAGTCAACTCTAGGTAGGTCCAACTTTATCATAGAAGGTCTTCAACGTAGAGCACATGAGTATATCAATTCTATGGAGGACTCCATTCCAACTCCACCACCATAGGCAACTTAGCCTGAATCGGTAGAGATGGGTGACATAGAAGTAAAAGAGCAGACCATCTGGGAGAAGATAAAGGCGTCATCTGTAATAGTTCAATTGGGCCAGATAAAAAGATAGGATATCATTGTGGGTAGCTATAAGATAGAACTTGACTTGGTGGAACTGATTAAGTCGCAAGCGTTCCATGGTCACACCACTGAGGATTCAATGACACACATCAACAATTTCGTCAAGAGCTACAATATGGTGAAGATAGATAGGGTTCCAACCAATTTCATCTACCTGATATTGTTCCCTTCTTTATTTGTAGACAATACAAATTCCTAGTTCCTTAACCTCCCACCTTAGTCAATAGAAACATGGGACAGGATGACTGATGTTTTATTTGAGCATTATTTTCCACCTCAGAAGACAAATGAGTTGCTCAGAAAGATTTACAATTTCAAGAAGTAGGCAGAAGAATTATATTCTAAAACATGGGAGAGGTTTCAGAACATGTTGAGGAAGGTCTCTCATCATGGGATTGATCTTTATGGCCAAGCAAAGATCTTCTATTATGGGCTGCATCAAGGAGAGTGGACCACACTTTAATGTCTAGGAACATAATTTTTCCTCATCAAGTAGCCATCCAGGTGTCACGAGGTTCTTAAGAACATGGCTAAAAATCATTCATAGAGAGAAGAAAGAGAATGTCCAACAACCATTAAAAGTGTTGGAGAGTCTAAAGCCATTAAAACAATGAATGAGAAGTTGGACCTCATAGCCAAAAAACTATATCAGAAGGATGGAAATTCCTCTGGAGGAGAAGAAGAAGAATGCATGTATGAGGGGCAACAAAACTATAGGGGAAATGACTACTCTTGGAGGAAGGATCTCAAGCTTTCTTGGAAAGATCCCAATAACTTTTAGTAGGACCCATCCCAAGCACAGTAAGTCAAGCCATAGTAGTGGTGTGCAACAATAGGACAAGGGCCCCAATAAAATAGACTGCATTGAAGACATGCTAGCTAGTAAGCTGGTCAATCAAAACAAGGTGACCATTGGCCAAACTCAGAGGGAATTGCAGAATCAAGGAGCACATATCCACAATATAGAGAATCAGATCTCTCAGATAGTAGCAGAAGTGGCTTCCTTAAAGAAACCCATTCAGGATTTCCAAGAAATATTGACATACCTTCTGGCAGTCATCAGGTGAAGGCATTGTTGCTTTGCAGTGGGAAGAAAGTGTTGAATGAGAAAAGGACAATTCCATAGGCAAAAGATATTGCAATTGACACATGTCTAGTGCTGCCTATTGATCCAGTTGAGTCAGACACTATAGCACAAGAGAAGGAATCTTATGAAGAAATTAGTGAACCAATAGAGACAAGGAAGGAGACATATGTCCCACCTTACCAAAGGAAGGTTGTGACACCAATTCCCTTTCTGAATAGCTTGAAGGCAAAGAAGGTTGACCAACAATTTCAAAATTATCTAGATTCTTTTAGAAAATAGCATGTCAACATACCTCTCATTGATGCAATTGAGCACATTATTTCTTACGACAAATTTTTGAATGACATAATCAATAAAAAGAGGAGGATAGTTGATTCAGATGTAGTGGTGTTGAAGGAGAAAGTTAGTGCCTTCATTTTAGGGAAATTGCCACCAAAAAAGCAAGATCCATGCTGCTTCAACATATCATGTTACATCGGGAATGCCAAGTTTGGGGAGGTCTTATGCAACTCAGGGGCAAGTATTAATCTCATGCCATTGACCACTTTGAAGAAATTGGGATTGAAGGAGTCTAGGTAGAGCAATATGACCATACATCTAGCAGATAATTTAGTGGTTAGGCCATATGGTATCTTTGAAGATGTTCTTGTCAAGGTGGACATATTTGTGTTTCCAGTAGATTTTGTGGTTATGGAAATGCAAGATGATCATGGCAATGAACCACTACTAGGTAGTCCATTTCAAGCCACATCAAATATGATCTTAGAGAGGGGAAGAGGAACACTAGCATTGGGTATCAAAGAATACCTCTATGAAATCAAGATGTCCGAGTCTACACAAATGAATGAGGAGAAGGCACAATGTCACATGTTTTAGCATGTCCAAGAAAAGGTGTCTCTTTTTCTAGGGAATCTATTCCTAGACATGGCTCATGTGATGACACATGTACATAAAGGCAAACTGGTAGTGGACATCCTGGAGAATACCAAGGATATTTTGTTAGCCAAGGCAGTTCAATATCTTAACAATGAATAGGAGGAAGCTTACCCAATAACAGTTAAAGAAGCAACTTCTTCCACCCTTGTCCAAGCATATCCATAGTTACCTCTAGAGGAGTGAATCATGAATTTTGTGGAGGACTACACTCGATGTCATTCTTGGAGGAGTGTGCCCTATTTTTCAAGGTATTTTTGTTTTGCTACACTAGACCCTATGAGGACTTGAGACCACCTCCACCACCATTGATTCCATCTCTACAAAGTCCTCCAGATCTTGAGATGAAGTCATGGCTACAACATTTGAAGTATACCTTTTTTGTAGAAAAAGAGAAGTTGTTGGTCATTACCTCAGCGTCCTTGAGCATCCAAGACGAAGAGTAGTTGATTTTCATGTTGTAGAACTACTGGGCAACGTTTGGGTGGTCAGTTGTAGATATCAAGGGGTTCTCCCCTATATTTTTCTAGCATAAGATCCAAATAGAAGAAGGAGCCAAGCCGATAGTGCAGCCTCAATAGTGTCTCAACTGAGGTGGTGAACAAAGAGGTAGTCAAACTTCTATCGGCATGTATAATTTATTCTATCTCTTATTCAAATTGAATAAGTCCTACTCAAGTGGTTCCGAAGAAAGGGGGGATAACTGTCACCATAAAATTTACTAGTGAATTGATTTCTACTAGGTTGGTGACCAGGTGGCAGTTTGTATTGACTATCATTGTTTGAATGCCGCCACGCTTAAGGATCATTTTCAGCTTCCTTTCATTGATCATATTCTTGAGCGGCTCGCCAACCTCTCTCATTTTAGTTTTCTAGATGGGTATTCTCAATACAATTAGATTTCCATAGAGATAAAGGATCAAGAGAAATCTACTTTCACTTGTCCATATTGCACATCCTCTTACTGTCGGATGCCTTTTGGTTTGTGCAATGCACTGACAAATTTCTTGATATGTATGCTTGTATTTTCTTCTTCTTTGGTAGAGAATTTTCTTGAGGTTTTCATGGAGGATTTCTAGGTGTATGGAGAGTCATTTGAGGACTGCCTTAACAGTCTTAACAAAGTCTTCTTACCATGTAAGGACACTCACTTGGTTTTGAATTGGGAGAAATTTCATATGATGGTGAGTGAGGGAATAGCCTTGGGATGCAAGGTTTCCCATAAAGGTATGGAAGTTTATCTGGTTAAAATTGAGGTTATGTCTAAGTTGCCTTCACTGTCCATGTTGAAGGGAGTTAGGAGTTTTTTTGGACATGCTAGTTTTTATCAACGTTTCATAAAGGAATTTTCAAAAATTACAAACTATTTTCTGAATTGTTGTAAAAAGACGCTGAATTTAAATTTGATGAGCAGTGTTTGAAAGCCTTTGAGGTGTTGAAGGAGAAACTAGTCTTTGCACATGTTATTCAGGCTCCATATTGGAGCCAACCTTTTGGCCTGATATGTGATGCATCAGATTATGTGGTAGGCGCTCTTTTAGGCCAACGCTGAGACAAGAACCAGGCCATCATTTATTATGCATCTAAGACCCTAAATGATGCCCTATTAAATTACACAACCATGAAAAAGAATTATTGGTTGTAGTTTTTTCTTTTGAAAGTCTTGTCAATATTTGATAGCGGTAAGGGTCATTTTGTGGATTGATCACACAATAATTGAATACTTGTTGCATAAGAAGGATGCCAAATAGATTGATTAGGTGGATTTTGCTACTATTGGTGGTAGATCATTTTTTTAGACTTGAAAGGGTGGATGAAAAGGATATAGACATACCAATTGTGGAGGATTTTCCAGATGTGCAACTATTTTCTATGAAAAGTAAAGATCCTTAGTTTGCAAACATTGTGAACTACTTGTCTTGTGGCGAGCTTCCAGAAGACTGGGGATATCAGGAGAAAAACAAGTTCTTCCATTATTTGAGGTTGTACATTTGGTATAATCCTATTCTGCTCAAATAGTGTAGGGATGGGATTTTGAGGAAGTGTATGCCTAAATATGAGATGGAGAGCATCTTGGCGCATTGTCATTCCCTACCGAGGGACACCATGCTAGCTCTAGGAAAGAGACTAAGGTCTTAGAAAGTAGGTTTTATTGGGAAACTCTCATTAAGGATGCGTATAATTTTGTGCTTCATAGTGATGTGTGTCAACGTGTAGGTAATATATCAAAAAGACATGAAATTCCCTTAAACGTCTTTCAAGAAATTGAGGTTTTTGATTTATGGAGAATCAATTTTATGGGCCCTTTCGTTTCATCTAAGTCCAATTTATATATATTTATTGTTCCTGAGTATATATCTAAAGGGGTGGAAGCAATTCCAACCCACACCAATGGTGATCAGGTTGTGTGGAAGTTTGTAAAAGATCATATATGTTACAAGTTTGGAGTCCCAAGGGTGATAATAAGTGATGGTGGATCTCACTTCACCAATAAGAAGTTTTCTACATTATTGAGAAAATATGGAGTGAGGCATAGGGTAGGTACACCATATCACCCACAAACTCAAGGAGATGTTGAGGTGTCTAATAGGGAGATTAAGAAAATCTTGGAGAAGATAGTCTCAACTAATATGACAAATTGGATCATGCAACTTAAGGATGCTCTATGGGCATATAGGAAAGCCTATAAAACACCTATAGGAACCAATCCTTTTAGGTTGGTTTATGGGAGAGTGTGTCACTTATCCATAGAGTTAGAACATAAAGCTACATGGGCTCTAAGGAAATTGAATTATAATCGAGATGATGCATGTAAGAAGAGAATTTTGGAACTCAATGAGTTAGATGAGCTCAGGCTAGATTTCTATGAGACTTCTAGGATCTACAAAGAGAGAACAAAGAAGATCCATGACTGCCACATCTTTCATAAAGTGTTCACTCTAGTACAGAAGGTGTTTCTGTTCAATTCTACGCTAAAATTACAACCTAGAAAATTGAGGTCTAGATGGAGTGGTTCATTTCTGGTAGTTAAGGCTTTCCCCATGGGACAGTCAAGATAACCAATGGGGTTGAGCCATTCCTTGTAAATGGCCAACGACTAAATCTCTACTTTCAGGGAGATGTGGTCCTGGAAGAAGAAGAGTTGAAGCTTATCAAGCTTCACTGATTGCTTGACTTGATCATCGAGCCTATGACATAAAATAAGGGCACTTTTGGAGAGGCAACCCAACCACCTTTTACTACTTTAGGATTCTATTTTTTACATTCATGTTCTTTACATTATGGTTGCATTGTATTATTTACATTGTAAAAAAGGTTCCTTGATCATTCGTGTTTTGTGTGCAGACAGATAAAAAGTCAGTAGTACTGACCACAAAGTCAATAGTACTGACACAATCATAGGAACAATAGGGTCGAGTTTCATGAAAACTCAGTAGTACCGACTTGTAACATCCCTGACCTGGGTTATGCTTTAACCCTAGGTGTTTTGATTAAGAAATATGATTATATGCTTAATCTTATCTTGTGAAAAGTAATTAAGGCTCAAAAGGAACCTATGTTTCAATTTTGGTCATGTTTGAACAATGTTGAAGCAATGTTTGCTTATTTTGGACTAAAGTGCAAATTACCCAAGTTGAGGGGTTAAATTGCAAATGTTGCATGATAATATGTTCCTCTGATGTTGATACATCATAAGAATGAATATGATGTAGTGGTATGGTTTCCACAAGCTTGGATACCAAGATTAAGCTTGTAAAGCAATCCTTGTGCATTAAAACCTAGTTTTGGTGTAATGTGCAATTTACCCAAAATCTAGGGTTCAATATGCAAATTACCACTTCAACAAGGTCCCTAATGTTTCTTAGCATCATTTAGAGAAAATAAAATGAGAGGGACTCCTTATTTGAATTAAGTTATAGGAGAGAGAATCTTGACATTAAAATAATCAAGAATAATGCCTAATTGAAACCCTAATTCGATTTAGGGCAAAAATGAATAAAAATAATTGAAGGGCTTTCAAACAAAATGTTTTGGGTTGATTTTTAATAAGGATGGACGTTCCTTTGCTAAGATAAGGAACGAAAATATCTTAAGGAGGTGAAATTCCACTCACCTTATTATAAGGAAAAGAATTTCCACTCAAAAATATATATTATTATTATAATGGATTAAGGTGCTTAATTTCTTTTCCATTAATTCTTGGATAATGAAGAGCTTTTACGAAAGTTTTAAGGTGGTTTCGTGATCAAGTAATGGAGGAGGATTAGGGGGAAATTAGTATAGAATTTATTTAAGGAAAATGATTTCATTTTCTCTTTCATTAAAGACCCATATACATATTCTTTATATATACCTTATTTCAATAACACATAAGGAACGTTTCCCTTAGTCGTTTCCTTATTCCTTTTGCTTTGGACGACCAAGGGGAAGCTCAGGAGTAGGAGAAGGACGAACACCACCTGTAGGTAAGGTTTCATCATCTTCTACCTTGGATTCATGGTGAAAACCCTAAATCAATGATTGATTCTAGGTTTTCTTCACTCGATTTCCATTTCTAGCCATCCATTTCATCCAAAAGCTCAAGAACGAACCTTGGATAGTTGCTGGATCTCCATCCACCATTAAATCCACGGATCTTGGAGCTTGGAGATCAAATTGGAGGCGGGTTTTATAACTCAAACCCTTAAACATTGCTATTGCATCAATTCTCTATGCTTTGTTGATTGATTTCTTCAATTTGATACACTCTTGTTTCTTTGCTGCAATTTCCATCAAGCACGGTTGCTGTTCTTGGTTGTTCGAAGGAAGGGGATGATGACATCATCCTAGATGCTTATCCAAAGAAAATTACCAAGCAAAACCGTTTTGATAGCTACTCCAAATCGTTTTAATTTGATTGGCTATGCGGTTTCAGCAAACCGTTTAAGGGCAAACGGTTTGAAACCGTTTGGGAGAAAACGGTTTCAAGACCTTTTGAGATGGTTGACCAAGCGTTGAACGTTTGGGAATTTTGTTCCTAATTATGTAGGATGATAACCCTCCAAATTTGAGGGATTAACTCCAAAGGAATCGAGAGTTGAAGGCCAATCAATTAGGCAATCGGATTGAATTATGTGCTGATTTTCAACCTGATTAACTTGACCTGGTTGAGCAAACGGTTTCAAGACCGTTTGAGATGGTTGACCAAGCGTTTACCGTTTGGGATTCCTGTTCATAATTATGTTTATTAATAACCCTCCAAATTTGAGGGATTAACTCCAAAGGAATCGTGAGTTGAAGCCTAATCAATTAGGGAAACCTAATTGGATTAAGTGCTGATTTTCAATCTGATTTAATTGAACTTTTTGGGCAAACGGTCTCAAGACCGTTTGAGTGCGTTGACCAAGCGTTGACCGTTTGGGATTACTGTTCCTTATGATGTGATCTAATGACTCACCAAATTTTATGGATTGATTCCAAACGAGTCATGAGTTGAAGGCTAATCAATTGGGCTAACCCTAATTGAAATCAGTGCTGAAATCACAATGAGCTAATTTGAGATTTTGGGTTGATTAGCCGTTTGGGGATCACCCCAAGACCGTTTGGAGGTCTGGGGTCAAGTATAGTTGACTTGAAATTTTGAGTCGTGTCATATTCCTATTTAAGAAATATTCGTTTCTTATCATTTAATAAGCATCCTGTCAATAGACATCTTGTATTTCATAGAAATCAGGGGTAATATAGTCCTTACGTAAAGGCCAACCTATCCAACTTTCAGGCTGATTTGTTGATCAACTCGATAGATCAATCCTTGATGATTTTTCACTAAAGTCCAAAGGTTGGATGGGCCAAACGGTCTCAAGACCGTTTGGAGCTCATCCAAACGGTCTCAAGACCGTTTGGTGGTCACCCAAGACCATTTGGAGGTCTAGGGTTGAGTATAGTTCAGTGGTTGAAGGTCTAAAGATATCAAGTTGATCTGCAATAAATTGCTGATTTGGTGAGCACTTCAATGAACCAAACCCTAATTGGATTGCTTGGTTTTGAGTGATATGATGGGCAAACGGTCTCAAGACCGTTTGGAGGTCATCCAAACGATCTCAAGACCGTTTGGAGGTCTAGGGTTGAGTATGGTTAGGTGTTTGAAGGTCTAAAGGTACCAAGTTGTTATACAATGCAATGCTGATTTGGTGATCAATCCAAGGATCCAAACCTTAATTGGATGGCTTGGATTTGAGTGATATGATGGGCAAACGGTCTCAAGACCGTTTGGAGGTCATCCAAACGACCTCAAGACCGTTTGGGGTCAGGTCATACCCCATTTGAATGGTGGTTCAATAGTTATGAAGTAACTAGTCACACATTGATGAATATTGAAGGTTCATTGATTCTAAACCCTAATTCAATTGATTCCAACCCTAATTGAGGATCAATTGAGGGTCAATTGAGTGTCAAATCAGTTGAAGGTTGATCTAATTAACTCAATTGATTAGTGTCTAACATGTGCAAGATCGATTGAAGGGTTCAACATTGAAAATCCTAATTCAATGTGATTGATGGAAACCATATTTGGTCCTTTCGGTTTTGAGGTGGTTTGGACCAAACGGTCTCAGGACCATTTGAGTCCAAACGGTCTCAAGACCGTTTGGGACCAAACGATCCCAAATCAGTTGAGGCTTAAACAGTTTCAGAAGTTCAATTTTGTTAAGTGGTTTCAATTGCTATTCTACTAAATGGTTTCACCTATTCCAAGATCACTTGGAAGGTAATCAACCAAAGAGTATGAACTCTCAAATTGGATGAAGGTCAGTGGTTTATGTAATCAATCACATGATGTAATCCAAGGGAGATTGAGTTCTTAATGATCTTGATATAATGACATATCCTATGATGTCAATTCTTCTTTCAAGATTGAGTTGACTTAGATTAATCAAGGTTGAAGTAACTTCGTCTTATAGAAGATGAGGGATAAGATATTCTTCATGTATGAATGCCTAGTAAGGGCATGATTTTTAATAGTGAGATCATGAAACCCTAGTTATGAAGGTTAGTGAATCATAACCCTAGTAAGGGCATAGTGGGGTAATCCTTGATTAGTGATGTTATCATTATCCTGCATTATGCTGATATGAAATAGATGTGTTTGTTATCATCTGTACTAATCATGCAGGTATTTTGAGATATTGAACATATCCAGGTATGAGCTATGATGCCTTGTGTATTGAAAACACCTTATAAGTTTTATAAACAATGATATGCTATGTTGACTCATATGTATCAACCCTATATACCCTATAAAGATGAGGATATGAAACTCTTAGGAATCACTACTACAGAAACGGCCTTTGGCGTCGGTCTTTTAACCCCATTTGGCGTCGGTTTCCGACCGACGCCTATGTGGGCGCCGCTAAAGGTCGAACACTTCGGCGTCAGTTTTTTTACCGACGCCTATTTAACCTATAGGTGTCGGTCTTTTAGTAGATAACCGACGCCAAAAGGGTTCGCGCCACAGAAAACGGCGTCATCTAGGGCACTTTCTGCGTCGGTGATTTACTGAAAGACCGACGCCTATATTCCATGTAGCGTCGGTCTTTTAGTAGATAACTGACGCATAAAGTGTCCTAGATGACGCCGTTTTATGTGGCGCGAACCCTTTTGGCGTCGGTTATATACCAAAAGACCGACGCCTGGTTGTTTAAATAGGCGTCGGTTCGATACGAATATCCGACGCCATTTCCAGGACTGCTTTGGCCACATCAGGCGTCAGTTATCTATAAATAACCGATGCTTTAGGTCTTTGCTGACGGTTTTTTATAAATAACCGACGCCTATTTATATATATATTTTTTTTCATATCAGTTTGCAGGCCTACTGTGGCTGGTCAGCAGGATGAGAACCTGCAGTTCAGTTTTCTGAACTGCAGGTTTACGAAATCCATTGATATCAGCCTACAAACAGGCCGCAAACCTGCAAAAGTCACAAGGAAAATTTCACACAAGTACATACATTCAGACATCAATTCAATTCTCACATTCACACATATAGAAACATTCAAATACATGTATTAACATTCAGAAATATTCATTTACAAAGTATCATTCATTATCTCTATCAACATCCCAATTATATCTTACAGTTGCCACTGCTTGTATGGCTTTTGCCCATTCTTCTCTTACTTCATTTAATGCTTCCATCGTATATGGAGCATGTATATTTTTTAAGTGTTTACCTATAGTGTGGTCAGTTTTAAACACCTGCAAAGAGAATGATGTATATATAAGTAATAATATAAAAATAAGATTGATATATTTCATACTAACTAATGAGACTATATATAATACCTCATGTATGCTATCGATGTCCAATGCGGCATGTTTGATAATCATCTGCATAAATCACATCACATAGTATGCGCATGCCCAACCATTGTCTTGTGTAGCACACTATAAATTGAAACATACAAAATAATACAACTAAGCACAATTCACATCAATGATATATACATTGGAGTCGGGGAGTCGGGAACTTACTTATACGTTCTCCCAATTTATTGGCTGGTTCTTTTTCCTTGGGACCTTTCCTCCAGCCTTTTTGAATGCATCTAAACCCCTACATGTTAATATAACATAGTAAATTGTATAAGTAAATAGTAATGTAATAAAAGATGTTAACGGATATAAAAATGAAATATTTCTCACCAGAATAATGGCATTCTCATTACGTGTCCAATTTTAGGGTTCAATGTACTCCCCGCAGGATCTAGATAATAAACAGTGAATGTCCCGGGGACAATAACTAGTAACTCCCAATATCTACCGCTAGAGGTAAGAAGTTAACAATTAATAACTCAAAATGCAAAATAAAAATGGAATTTTCTTAAGTCCAAATTATAAATAAAGTAAACTTACTTGACATTGAATGGAGCTATTATTATCGTCTTCTTTTGCTGACCAAAAATTGTAAAAGCATTTATACAGTATTGTTGAACATTATCAGGGTCTTTAGCTACCAAACTAATCAATGAAGGAATCAAAAATCCCACATGATCAAATGCAAATTGTTTGCAATGATCTTCGACTAAGTAGCTGCAAAACATGTATTACGTATGCATTAATATAATAAATGTGTACCACCTATCCCATCCTTGAACCCCTAATCTCACTAGTAAGTGTATAATGTGTATTAGGTTTTCAAGAAAATTTCGGCAGCATTTCCCCGTTGTTCTCTAAGTACATATGTACTTAGAGAACAAACGGGGAAATGCTACCAAAATTTTCTCGAAAACCCAATACACATTATACACTTACATCCTAAGTGAGATTAGGTGTTCAAGAACAGTCCCAAACCGGGGACTATCCATGATTTACTCCTAATGAGTCAATCTTGGACGGGTTTCTAGGCCAACAAACACAATAATAGATATCTACAATGAAGTCGGACTCCATACAAACAATATATAATTTAGTGATTGTTCATTCTAATTTATACCAATGTACAAGTAATATAAAGAACAATGATTGTTCACATTCTAGGCCAACAAACACATGTGATGTCATTCTTATATATAATAAATGTGTACCACCTATCCCATCCTTGAACACCTAATCTCACTAGTAAGTGTATAATGTGTATTGGGTTTTCAAGAAAATTTCGGCAGCATTTCCCGCTGTTCTCTAAGTACATATGTACTTAGAGAACAAACGGGGAAATGCTACCAAAATTTTCTCGAAAAACCAATACACATTATACACTTACATCCTAAGTGAGATTAGGTGTTCAAGAACAGTCCCAAACTGGGGACTATCCAAGATTTACTCCTAATGAGTCAATCTTGGACGGGTTTCTAGGCCAACAACATGGTTAATCCTAATATGTTGGGATCACATAATTATACTGGTAGGATTTTAATAGACATGATAAGTACCTAATCTATAGAGCATTATTAAATAATAAATCAAGAATTTAATAGTTTCAAACATGCAATAATTCACAATGCAATGTTATAAACTATAGGCAACATGGATAGATGAGACTAGAGTTCATATTAGAATAAAAATTAGCAACTTAGGACAAAGTGTGTTACCTTTCAATTTGTGTAACCTAGGGTTCAGAATATCATGATTTACTTAATGTGATAATCATAAGGACTTTATAATTTGCATGAAATAAATAAACATCCAACATCTATCACTTATTCAATCTTCAAGAAACCTTGACAAACATAGGAAGTAAATACATGTAATCATAAGTACAACCACGTACCTTGATGGTGATCCATGCAAATCATACATTAATTCACTGAGTATATTATCCAAGAAAATAAGAAAACCAAGCAATTAACTTTTGTTGCATGTATATACATCCTAAAGTGCCACAAATCATATAATAACATTAAACGCTACTCAAGTCCTAATCTAGAGTTTAGGTTTCCTTATTATCCTGTTATCATTAGGGTTATTCTTGAACCCCCAATTCCTAAGTTCATTGATTTAATGACATAAAAAGATCTAGTTCATATTATGTTTAGCCATGATTATAAAACTATCATGTTATGATATTAGGACCACTTAAAGCAGATTAGGCACATTAAGCAAGCAGAGTAGGGAGCCAATTTCACGCAAGAAGATTAGGCAAGCAGATTAGGTCGGCACATAAAGAACCAATTTCGCGCCTGGGTAGGTCGGCAGGTACCTGGGCAAGCAGAGTAGGGCGAGGTCGAGCTGGTTGAGTACGTGGGTGGCGGTCGGCGAGCTCCAGAACCAGCGGCAGCAACTCCGACGAGCAGGGAGCGTCAGCGGTGGCAGGCAGGCAGGCGGCCAGGCGGCGGCAGGCAGGCAGCGGCCAGGCGGAGGAGAAGGAGAAGGGGGTGCAGTGGCGGAGGAGAAGGACAAGGGGGCGCCGGAGTAGCAGTGGCGGCACAGCGGCGCTGTCGTGGAGAAGAAGGAGCAGAGAGTCGGGCGACAGCAGAGAAGAAATCGCTCGCAATGAAATAGAAGAAAGGGGAAGAGTCGGGCGATCGAGGGTTATGAAGTTCCCAAATAGTGTCGGTTGTTTACAACAACCGACGCCTAAACATCTTTAGCGTCGGTTGTTTCAAACAACCGACGTCCAATTGGACGATATTTTCATGAAATTATTTGGCGGGAACCACTTTCAACGTCGGTTATAAAAGGATCACCGACGCTGAAAAGAACACTTTTCGTGCAAATTTCCATCGCACATAGGCGTCGGTTTTTTATCTACATAACCGAAGCCGAAAGTGACACTATTTTTTTCGCTCGAAAATTGGATTTCACGGGCGAATTTAGGCGTCGGTTTGTTATAAACAACCGACGCTGAATACAAAGCGGTACCCGTGTCTGGCTGGTCTTCGGATATAGACGTCGGTTTGTCTAAATAACCGACACCTTATATTATAGGCGTCGGTTTTCCTTAATAACCGACGCCCAGAAAAGCGACACTGAATGCTATTTCTGTAGTAGTGAATGAGGTATGCTACCCTAATAATGATATGGATAACATCCTAAGAGTTGAAATATCTAAAGTGATGGATTATGGGTTATCCTATATTCAGCAATGTCTAACCATTGAATAAGTTCATATCATTAAAGATAGTTGGACAATTCTAATGTGTAACTTATGCACTATATGATGGTAGTAACATGTAGTGGATAAAGTATTAAGAGGGAAGATACCTTAATACAAGGTTAGTTTATTAACCTAAATAAGAAAGAAATGAGGAGAAAGTGATACATCAAGACATGATAGATATCACATTCAATATTTCAAGGTTGAAATACCTTGATGCATCTCAATCCAACATTTTGGGATGAGAAACACATGAAGTGTGTGTGTTATGTAGATATTACAATGAAATTGTAATGAGTTGATATACTTTGATGAGTATGAGCTAATATACATTGTTTAAAGGGATGAACCACTCTAATGGGTATGAGGTAATCATACCATAATAAGAAAGAGAAGTGGACTTATACCTTGAATTGATGATTATTAAGGATATATGATGAGGGTAGTAATCATAAGCATATACATGATATCTTTAGTTGTTCCTAGAAGTGTGGAACAATACATTAGGGTTGATCTAACTACATGAGCATAAAACCCTAATTGATGTCAGTTGGGAAACCCTAACCCTAATTTTGGGTAAAGGGAGTGAAAAGCCCTAATGAGTAATAAACCATAACCCTGATAAAGGAATTGTGGTGTTACTAAGGTATCACATGATGTGGTCAATGACTTGTATGGTTGTTATCATGTCTATTAATCATGTAGACATCATGAGATGAAAAGCATAGCTAGACCTGAGCTATGACATTCATATAACAAATATGTTGAATGGCCTTATGTGCCTAATGTTGTTGTTGCTTAGCAAAAGTAACAAAGGTATATGGACCTTATGAGTTCCATGAATAAGTTGTTGTTACCTAGTGAAAGGTGACAAAATATTTAATAGGCTTCGAGAGCCATGTGAGATACTTGTGTAACAAGTTTCATGCATACCTCGGTCTAAGGACCTGAAGGTAATAGTTACCTAGCAAAAGGTAACAATGACAATGATGAATTGAGGGTATGAATACCCAGATTTGATAAGCATGATAATGATATGGTTGAGGGATGAGAAATCCCAGTATTGAAGTGAGGGACTGAGATCCCAATGCCTCATAAAGAATGAGAAGTGAATGATGAAAATAGTACATGTTTCTTTATAGCATTTGTCTGAATAAAATATGTTTGAGAACTTGATTGATGCTAAAAGAACATGACAATGTACATAAATAATCAAGTGAAATCATATCATGTAGAGCCCTGACCATAGATCCATCATCGTCAGCAAACTGGTGATGGTGAAATGGGTGCTCCGCGGCAAAACCCGGAGGGCATACTTTTGAGTATGTGGGGGTGATGGGCGTGATTACCTTACGCCCTAATCTAGGATTGGTGGTAGATAAACACGAGATCCCACAATCTTTCATTATATATTCCGGGAAGGATGTATCACTAATCCCCCGATGATTGGGATGATGTCGTACACATCTCCCAATATTGTTAATGTCGGATCGATGGAGATAAACATGAAATCTCATGATCGCGAAGAGAGTGCAGCATGCCACTGTAACTCTGATAGGGAAGTTGCCAGTATACCCTGTAAAGCTATATATAGCAGAGACACAAGATGTCTTGCAAGTAATCTCGCGCTGACCGAGATAAGGGAGGTCTTGGTAGCCGGCTCTACCTTTGACCTTGTATGGTACCGATTTCGACTTCGCAGTAGTCAGTTGGAGCATGAGCGGTATACCTCATCTCCTCAGGGCATAAGTGTGATTGTAAAATGTAATCAGCCGTATAGCATGTTTGCTTAAGGATTGAATACAGAGATTCATTGGCTGATGTTGTATTTCTCTGTGCATTCCTTAGCGAATAAATGTTATTTATGTCTCTTTATATTCTCTGCAAAATAGACAGATGAATTATTTATCTACCATGGGTAGATGCAATGCTCTCCTTGAGAATAGGAGATTATCTTATTCTATTCTATGATGAATAATTCTGCCTGATATGGTAAAAGTAACCCCAGCTCAGTTTTAATTTAAAAAAAAAACTGCAATAACAATGTTTTGGCAGAGAGTTATATCTCCCACTGGGGCAATTTTCAATTGTCTCACCCCCGTGGGAACCACATTTTTCAATGTTTTGGCGGAGAGTTATATCTCCCGCTGGGGCAATTTTCAATTGTCTCACCCCCGTGGGAAACATTTTTAGGTATGCATGGAAGGCAGGGCAGGAAATCCCTAAGAACAGAGAAAGAGCAGCAGCAACAACAACAACAAGGACAACAATGAGATCTCATGTGGAGATATTGTCTGTCAAGTCATATAGATAGTAGTCCTATGTGTCGTCTATGTACTCTTAGGTCCTCGGAGTTTTAAATGAATCAATTGAAGTTTTGGCATAGTGCCTCAAAGTTTATATACTGTCTGTGTATATTTGTTAGCAGGACAGTCAATGTTGTAATCCTTGAAAAGGAATTGTACAGGTCGTGCACTTGTAAACCAGGATGTAATGTTTTACTTTGGTTTTGAATGAAAGAGTTTTCCTGTGAATGGATCTCTTTGCAAAAAGTTTTAATTTTTAGTGATTTTCAGTAATTCCACTGCAACTGATTCGCTTCCGCATTAGTTAATCCTGTTTTCGCGAGAAGGTCGTTACAATTAGTGGTATCAGAGCTTTAGGTTCGTTGAGTCTACAGAGACATAGGACTAAGTTGTTGAGTCTGTGTTAGTGTCATCCAGTATACCCTATAATGATTTCTGCTTGTACAGAGAAAGGGTAAAGTTTTAAAATGACTGGAGAGCACAAAGAACACATTGCTAAGGGTAATGTTGTTGCACCAAGAAGAGGTGCAAGGGATCATGCAAGAATAGAATGAGTGCCTGAGAATCCCCATTAAGACCTGATCAGGATAGAGAATCCTATGATCATGCTCTTGTTGGGAAGATTAGGGCAACATTAATGCATATGAGTGGACTGGATGCTAGGCTTACAACCTAGGTTACCAGTCCTTAATACAGAAAGCTTGAGCTTTAAAAGAGTTCCTGAATGAATTAGTCGTGTGGGAACAAGGGAAAATGTGGAAAAGATTAACTTATGGCAAGAAAGTGGACTCTGCCATGAGTTCAGACAGATAATAAATCTGTGATGGTAGTGCCCAAGAAGGGGCAATAAGCTGAGAAGTAGGGAATGGTCTCTATAATTCTAGAGACATTTGCCTAATGGTTTTAAAAATCCAAGTTTTTGGTACTAATAGTGCAATAAATGCCTAGTGTACCAGGGAAGTAGCCACTAAGTAAGTGCAAAGGTCTTAACCTTTCACCTGTAAGATTCTATGGCTTAGTTTTTGCTTCAGTAATAAGACTAGTAAGACCATGATATGAGTACAAGGTATGTTATAAATGTGTACATGTTGAGTACACTAAACCCTTTTTGTTATAAAAAGGAGGATTGTTGATATTGTTTTCCACATTGGTTGCTATATAGGGATGAAATGATGAGAACTAGAATTTGAATTTTGTTCAATATTTTTTTAAATGCTCTATATTGATCTTACCTCCATGAAAGAGGAAGAGGTATAGAAGACATGCCTGGATAAAATCCAGGGATGTTAAATCTTATGTTATGATAATATGAAAAGAAAGGAATATGATAGCATGTAAGTGCATACTACTTGATCTCAGTACTTGTAAACCCTGATCAGGTGTACAACTATTGATGATAAAGTGAGTATGGAAACTCTTAGATTGATATCTTTTTGATTGCCCTGATCAAGCAATCATTCTGATACAATCTAATGAGTATCATGAAATTGGAAATATGATATGGATAAATGTATCATATCTTAAGAACAAGAAAGAAGGATCTGATAGGAATTCAGATCAGTATGTGTATATGAGGAAGTAAAAGTATGACCCTCATATGATGAGAAAGAGAACAAGGGAGGTGATCCCTGTTCTATAAAGTTGTAAATATGATAAAAGAAAGATGAGAATATAATGTGTTTTCAACACATGCGACTGATACCAAGGTAAGAGATTCTGGTATCTGAGAATTATCAGATGGTTTAGATTGGCTACCTGGAATGGTCAACTATGAAATCATTCTGATTATATAAAATAATATGGACATCATATGTTAGGGGTTTATGCTTTGCATAAACATAACAACTAAATATGTCTTTAAGATAAGTTCTCATTTGACTCTGTGAGAATATTGTGCGAAGGAACTTTGTGCTGATCAAAGTTCTACGATGTCTACATAACAATGAGGTGTTATGAAGAGACATGATGATATGATGAATGAATAATATCTGTTCCCTTTATCTGGGATTTCGGGGACGAAATCCTTGTTAGGGGTTTATAATTTGTAACATCCCTGACCTGGGTTATGCTTTAACCCTAGGTGTTTTGATTAAGAAATATGATTATATGCTTAATCTTATCTTGTGAAAAGTAATTAAGGCTCAAAAGGAACCTATGTTTCAATTTTGGTCCTGTTTGAACAATGTTGAAGCAATGTTTGCTTATTTTGGACTAAAGTGCAAATTACCCAAGTTGAGGGGTTAAATTGCAAATGTTGCATGATAATATGTTACTCTGATGTTGAGACATCATAAGAATGAATATGATGTAGTGGTATGGTTTCCACAAGCTTGGATACCAAGATTAAGCTTGTAAAGCAATCCTTGTGTATTAAAACCTAGTTTTGGTGTAATGTGCAATTTACCCAAAATCTAGGGTTCAATATGCAAATTACCACTTCAACAAGGTCCCTAATGTTTCTTAGCATCATTTAGAGCAAATAAAATGATAGGGACTCCTTATTTGAATTAAGTTATAGGAGAGAGAATCTTGACATTAAAATAATCAAGAATAATGCCTAATTGAAACCCTAATTCGATTTAGGGCAAAAATGAATAAAAATAATTGAAGGGCTTTCAACCAAAATGTTTTGGGTTGATTTTTAATAAGGATGGACGTTCCTTTGCTAAGATAAGGAACGAAAATATCTTAAGGAGGTGAAATTCCACTCACCTTATTATAAGGAAAAGAATTTCCACTCAAAAATATATATTATTATTATAATGGATTAAGGTGCTTAATTTCTTTTCCATTAATTCTTGGATAATGAAGAGCTTTTACGAAAGTTTGAAGGTGTTTTCGTGATCAAGTAATGGAGGAGGATTAGGGGGAAATTAGTATGGAATTTATTTAAGGAAAATGATTTCATTTTCTCTTTCATTAAAGACCCATATACATATTCTTTATATATACCTTATTTCAATAACACATAAGGAACGTTTCCCTTAGTATTTTCCTTATTCCTTTTGCTTTGGACGACCAAGGGGAATATCAGGAGTAGGAGAAGGACGAACACCACCTGTAGGTAAGGTTTCATCATCTTCTACCTTGGATTCATGGTGAAAACCCTAAATCAATGATTGATTCTAGGTTTTCTTCACTCGATTTCCATTTCTAGCCATCCATTTCATCCAAAAGCTCAAGAACGAACCTTGGATAGTTGCTGGAGCTCCATCCACCATTAAAGCCACGGATCTTGGAGCTTGGAGATCAAATTTGAGGCGGGTTTTATAACTCAAACCCTTAAACATTGCTATTGCATCAATTCTCTATGCTTTGTTGATTGATTTCTTCAATTTGATACACTCTTGTTTCTTTGCTGAAATTTCCATCAAGAACGGTTACTGTTCTTGGTTGTTCGAAGGAAGGGGATGATGAAATCATCCTAGATGCTTATCCAAAGAAAATTACCAAGCAAAACCGTTTTGATAGCTACTCCAAATCGTTTTAATTTGATTGGCTATGCGGTTTCAGCAAACCGTTTAAGGGCAAACGGTTTGAAAGCGTTTGGGAGAAAACGGTTTCAAGACCGTTTGATATGGTTGACCAAGCGTTGACCGTTTGGGAATTGTGTTCCTAATTATGTAGGCTGATAACCCTCCAAATTTGAGGGATTAACTCCAAAGGAATCGAGAGTTGAAGTCCAATCAATTAGGCAATCGGATTGAATTATGTACTGATTTTCAACCTGATTAATTTGACCTGGTTGAGAAAACGGTTTCAAGACCGTTTGAGATGGTTGACCAAGCATTGACCGTTTGAGATTCCTGTTCATATTTATGTTTATTAATAACCCTCCAAATTTGAGGGATTAACTCCAAAGGAATTGTGCTTTGAATCCTAATCAATTAGGGAAACCTAATTGGATTAAGTGCTGATTTTCAATCTGATTTAATTGAACTTTTTGGGCAAACGGTCTCAAGACCGTTTTATGCGTTGACCAAGCGTTGACCGTTTGGTATTACTGTTCCTTATGATGTTATCTAATGACTCACCAAATTTTATGGATTAATTTCAAACGAGTCATGAGTTGAAGGCTAATCAATTGGGCTAACCCTAATTGAAATCAGTGCTGAAATCACAATGAGCTAATTTGAGATTTTGGGTTGATTAGCCCAAACGGTCTCAAGACCGTTTGGAGCTCATCCAAACGGTCTCACGACCGTTTGGGGATCACCCCAAGACCGTTTGGAGGTCTGGGGTCAAGTATAGTGGACCAATTGAAGGTCCAAATGTACCAAATCATACTGTAACTAAATGCTGATTTGTTGATCAACTCGATAGATCAATCCTTGATGATTTTTCACTAAAGTCCAAAGGTTGGATGGGCCAAACGGTCTCAAGACCGTTTGGAGCTCATCCAAACGGTCTCAAGACCGTTTGTTGGTCACCCAAGACCGTTTGGAGGTCTAGGGTTGAGTATAGTTCAGTGGTTGAAGGTCTAAAGATATCAAGTTGATCTGCAATAAATTGCTGATTTGGTGAGCACTTCAATGAACCAAACCCTAATTGGATTGCTTGGTTTTGAGTGATATGATGGGCAAACGGTCTCAAGACCGTTTGGAGGTCATCCAAATGATCTCAAGACCGTTTGGTGGTCACCCAAGACCGTTTGGAGGTCTAGGGTTGAGTATGGTTAGGTGTTTGAAGGTCTAAAGGTACCAAGCTGTTATACAATGCAATGCTGATTTGGTGATCAATCCAAGGATCCAAACCTTAATTGGATGGCTTGGATTTGAGTGATATGATGGGAAAACGGTCTCAAGACCGTTTGGAGGTCATCCAAACGACCTCAAGACCGTTTGGGGTCAGGTCATACCCCATTTGAATGGTGGTTCAATAGTTATGAAGTAACTAGTCACACATTGATGAATATTGAAGGTTCATTGATTCTAAACCCTAATTCAATTGATTCCAACCCTAATTGAGGATCAATTGAGGGTCCATTGAGTGTCAAATCAGTTGAGGGTTGATCTAATTAACTCAATTGATTAGTGTCTAACATGTGCAAGATCGATTGAAGGGTTCAACATTGAAAATCCTAATTCAATGTGATTGATGGAAACCATATTTGGTCCTTTCGGTTTTGAGGTGGTTTGGACCAAACGGTCTCAGGACCGTTTGAGTCCAAATGGTCTCAAGACCGTTTGGGACCAAACGGTCTCAAGACCGTTTGGGACCAAACGATCCCAAATCAGTTGAGGCTTAAACAGTTTCAGAAGTTCAATTTTGTTAAGTGGTTTCAATTGCTATTCTACTAAATGGTTTCACCTATTCCAAGATCACTTGGAAGGTAATCAACCAAAGAGTATGAACTCTCAAATTGGATGAAGGTCAGTGGTTTATGTAATCAATCACATGATGTAATCCAAGGGAGATTGAGTTCTTAATGATCTTGATATAATGACATATCCTATGATGTCAATTCTTCTTTCAAGATTGAGTTGACTTAGATTAATCAAGGTTGAAGTAACTTCATCTTATAGAAGATGAGGGATAAGATATTCTTCATGTATGAATGCCTAGTAAGGGCATGATTTTTAATAGTGAGATCATGAAACCCTAGTTATGAAGGTTAGTGAATCATAACCCTAGTAAGGGCATAGTGGGGGTAATCCTTGATTAGTGATGTTATCATTATCCTGCATTATGCTGATATGAAATAGATGTGTTTGTTATCACCTGTACTAATCATGCAGGTATTTTGAGATATTGAACATATCCATGTATGAGCTATGATGCCTTGTGTATTGAAAACACCTTATAAGTTTTATAAACAATGATATGCTATGTTGACTCATATGTATCAACCCTATATACCCTATAAAGATGAGGATATGAAACTCTTAGGAATGAGGTATGCTACCCTAATAATGATATGGATAACATCCTAAGAGTTGAAATATCTAAAGTGATGGATTATGGGTTATCCTATATTCAGCAATGTCTAACCATTGAATAAGTTCATATCATTAAAGATAGTTGGACAATTCTAATGTGTAACTTATGCACTATATGATGGTAGTAACATGTAGTGGATAAAGTATTAATAGGGAAGATACCTTAATACAAGGTTAGTTTATTAACCTAAATAAGAAAGAAATGAGGAGAAAGTGATACATCAAGACATGATAGATATCACATTCAATATTTCAAGGTTGAAATACCTTGATGCATCTCAATCCAACATTTTGGGATGAGAAACACATGAAGTGTGTGTGTTATGTAGATATTACAATGAAATTGTAATGAGTTGATATACTTTGATGAGTATAAGCTAATATACATTGTTTAAAGGGATGAAACACTCTAATGTGTATGAGGTAATCATACCATAATAAGAAAGAGAAGTGGACTTATACCTTGAATTGATGATTATTAAGGATATATGATGAGGGTAGTAATCATAAGCATATACATGATATCTTTAGTTGTTCCTAGAAGTGTGGAACAATACATTAGGGTTGATCTAACTACATGAGCATAAAACCCTAATTGATGTCAGTTGGGAGTGAAAAGCCCTAATGAGTAATAAACCATAACCCTGATAAAGGAATTGTGGTGTTACTAAGGTATCACATGATGTGGTCAATGACTTGTATGGTTGTTATCATGTCTATGAATCATGTAGACATCATGAGATGAAAAGCATAGCTAGACCCGAGCTATGACATTCATATAACAAATATGTTGAATGGCCTTATGTGCCTAATGTTGTTGTTGCTTAGCAAAAGTAACAAAGGTATATGGACCTTATGAGTTCCATGAATAAGTTGTTGTTACCTAGTGAAAGGTAACAAAATATTTAATAGGCTTAGAGAGCCATGTGAGATACTTGTGTAACAAGTTTCATGCATACCTCGGTCTAAGGACCTGAAGGTAATAGTTACCTAGCAAAAGGTAACAATGACAATGATGAATTGAGGGTATGAATACCCAGATTTGATAAGCATGATAATGATATGGTTGAGGGATGAGAAATCCTAGTATTGAAGTGAGGGACTGAGATCCCAATGCCTCATAAAGAATGAGAAGTGAATGATGAAAATAGTACATGTTTCTTTATAGCATTTGTCTGAATAAAATATGTTTGAGAACTTGATTGATGCTAAAAGAACATCACAATGTACTTAAATAATCAAGTGAAATCATATCATGTAGAGCCCTGACCATAGATCCATCATCGTCAGCAAATTGGTGATGGTGAAACGGGTGCTCCGCGGCAAAACCCGGAGGGCATACTTTTGAGTATGTGGGGGTGATGGGCGCGATTACCTTACGCCCTAATGCAGGATTGGTGGTAGATAAACACGAGATCCCACAATCTTTCATTATATATTCTGGGAAGGATGTATCACTAATCCCCCGATGATTGGGATGATGTCATACACATCTCCCAATATTGTTAATGTCGGATCGATGGAGATAAACATGAAATCTCACGATCGCGAAGAGAGTGCAGCATGCCACTGTAACTCTGATAGCGAAGTTGCCAGTATACCCTGGAAAGCTATATATAACAGAGACACAAGATGTCCTGCAAGTAATCTCGCGCTGACCGAGATATGGGAGGTCTTGGTAGCCGACTCTACCTTTGACCTTGTATGGTACCGATTTCGACTTCGCAGTGGTCGGTTGGAGTATGAGCGGTATACCTCATCTCCTCAGGGCATAAGTGTGATTGTAAAATGTAATCAACCGTATAGCATGTTTTCTTAAGGATTGAATACGGAGATTCATTGGCTGATGTTGTATTTCTTTGTGCATTCCTTAGCGAATAAATGTTATTTATGTCTCTTTATATTCTCTGCAAAATAGACAGATGAATTATTTATCTACCATGGGTAGATGCAATGCTCTCCTTGAGAATAGGAGATTATCTTATTCTGTTCTATGATGAATAATTCTGCCTGATATGGTAAAAGTAACCCCTGCTCAGTTTTAATTTAAAAAAAACTGCAGTAACAATGTTTTGGCGGAGAGTTATATCTCCCGCTGGGGAAATTTTCAATTGTCTCACCCCCGTGGGAACCACATTTTTCAATGTTTTGGCGGAGAGTTATATCTCCCGCTGGGGCAATTTTCAATTGTCTCACCCCCGTGGGAAACATTTTTAGGTATGCATGGAAGGCAGGGCAGGAAATCCCTAAGAACAGAGAAAGAGCAGCAACAACAACAATAAGGACAACAATGAGATCTCAAGTGGAGATATTGTCTGTCAAGTCATATAGATAGTAGTCCTATGTGTCGTCTCTGTACTCTCAGGTCCTCGGAGTTTTAAATGAATCAATCGAAGTTTTGGCATAGTGCCTCAAAGTTTATATACTGTCGGTGTATATTTGTTAGCAGGACAGTCAATGTTGTAATCCTTGAAAAGGAATTGTACATGTCGTGCACTTGTAAACCAGGATGTAATGTTTTACTTTGGTTTTGAATGAAAGAGTTTTCCTGTGAATGGATCTCTTTGCAAAAAGTTTTAATTTTTAGTGATTTTCAGTAATTCCGCTGCAACTGATTCGCTTCCGCATTAGTTAATCCTGTTTTTGCGAGACGGTCGTTACACGACTAGCATGTCGGTAGCATCAATAGTTCTCAATAGGGATGTACATGATTTTTCTTGGAAGTAGCAACAACAAAGTCAGAAGTACCAACTTTCTATAAAGATGATACATGTTAACTGAGTAGGGCTCGATACTACTGATGGCATCTCGATAGTACCAACACCTGAGCCATGATCTAGGTTTAGGATACCAAGACAAATTTTGAGAGTATCGATATTTTTAAAGCTCGATAGTTTCGAAACACATGTTGGTAGTATCAACGTCATTCAGTAAGGTTAAGCATAAGATCAACTTGGTACTAACGACATTTATTTGGTAATACTGACATCCAAAAAATTGGAATATGTGGGTACGCCATCAATAGTCCAAAATTATCCCCATCCAACTGTCGGTAGTACCGATCTGTCACTCTCCTTCTGATGTTGGTACTACCAACACCCATCAATACTACTGACGTGAAATGATCCACAAACATCGACATCAATAGATGAGGTATGTCAATATCAATGGTCGGTGCCAATTCACATAGATTGTGGGGAAGAAGTTGGTACTACCAACAACCATGTTGGTACTATCGTTGTGGCACCTGAAGGGAATTTAGCAACTATAAAAGGAAGGGTGTAGGTGGTGCTCAAATGACACCCACACCACATCCTCTACTAGCTGAAGTGAGCAAGTGCTCCCAGGCATTCAGAGTATTCACTGAGCTCTTTCTTCTCCATCCCTTTCTTGTATCGGGCCAATGGCATCCAGGCGATCAACTTCTTCCTCGGCGGTAGGAAACACCATGTTGGTACCCAAGCCAACACGCATTCCTCACCTTAGTTCTACCCCTAAGAAGATCTATGAAGAGATGATGAGAAGAGAGCTCATCCCAACACAGAATGGAGATCGTGCTTTCCTTGCTTCCATAGGCTTCATTGACAACCTTCACCTGGTCATCGCAACCCAAGGCATGGTGGGCAATCACCCTTTCTTCAGTGATTGGTCCACCTATCAAGACATTGGTTGTGAGTTCTTAATTTACTTGGAAGTATTCTATATCCCTGATAATGGGGAAGGATGGGTGAAGTTCTTCCTCTTTAACACTCCTCACCATTTGACGTTGAAGGAATTCAATGTCATCTGTGGTGGTCTCTTGGAGAGGTGAGATGCTCCAAAATTGAGTTTAGATACAAATATACATGGAAGATTTTGACGGATTTGCCACAAGGCTACTTAATCAGTTATCATAGGAACTCTGCCACTGACATTGAGCACTTATTTGCTCGTATTTTGCACTGTTACCTCACCAATACTATATTTTCCTTGTCCAACTAGGGACATGGGAAGGTACATCTTGTGGACCTCTATGTCCTATGGTCTTTGTTTTCCTTAGGATCGGAGATGTTTGACTTTGATACTTTCTTTCTACATCACATGATGGCAGTAAAGAGACAGGTGCATAGGAGGCCCACGTTTATAACGTGCGTGTAATACGCAAGTGTACGTGTCGAAGTAATATGGGATTATGAGTCCCGAGTTATCGAACACAGGGAGTTGTGAGGTTAAAGACTATTACTAATTAGGATTGATCAGCTAAGCCAAAAACAAGAGTTGATTGAAAAATAAAATAAAAACAAAACAAAACAAAACAAAACAATTGATTAAATGGTTGGTTTAATCAATTAAAAATGGAATCCTTAGGATTGTGGTTTCACTGCATGTTCTCGTTGTACTAATTCCTACACAATTATATTAATTCGTCTCCTATTCCGGGTAGTGGCATGTAGTCAGAATTGCTCACTGTCGTGATACAATTCACTACCTAAGTATAGGTCAGTTCCACCGTCGTAGTAACCTATGCCCTAAACTAGGTGCATTAGAATCGACCTCTGGGTATCCACCATTAACCTTACACCACCTTGTTCAAGGGATTTGTTAATTAATGTGAATTTTGTCTCTTTTTAACCATTAATTCTTCTTTCAAAGCAATTAAGGGCATTAGATTATTATTATGGTGATCAAACATAACAATATAATTGAGAAAACGAATTCATACCATGGATTTAAGAAATAAATGATGATAAACTATGTAAAAAGTGTCATACAACGATTACCTGGGCTACTCCCGGATCCTAAGGAATTACGGTTTTTAGCCGAAAATAGACGACATGGTATCACAGTAAGTCAAAAAGATGTAAAACATGAATTTCAAGATAAAGTAAATTGGAGAAAGGGTTAAAGAGTGGATCTGGAGAAGATGGAGAGAATTTGCCGTCGTTTCCGCTGCCAAAACGCCTCCGAGGTCTTCCGTGTAGGGTTCCTCTACTTTTCTCTCTCCGTTCGGCTGCCGTATCGTCCCCTCGTGATAGATCTCCCAATTGCGGTTCTAATTGTACCTTTTATAGCCGTCGTACATGTTTAGGTCAAGAGGAAACCTAAAAATATAATTTTTAATACAATATGTGTTAGATTTAACACATTAAAATTTGGTCCGCAACGTCTGAGTCGATGGTATCGACTTTGTCACAGTAAAACGTCCTTTTCCTTTTCAATCTCGAGCAAAAAATATTTGTACTCTGATGCCATGTCGCTACCATCGAGTTGCAAGTCGATGGTATCGACTTTGCTCCAGTAAATAATAATTATCTGCAATAAAATAATCAATGAATAAAATCAAATAATTATTATAATAATTAAAACATGTAAAATGCATGTAAAATACATGTAAAAATATAAGAAATGATACACAAGTTATTTTTACTAATTTGGTAAAATATGTATTAAAAAGATATTCAATTAAGCACAAATGACACAGAAAATAACCAAATTAGATATCAAAATAATAACAATTTATGCATACATCACACCCCTAAGCTTGAATATTGCTCGTCCTCGAGCAACACTACTCTAGGATTTGTTTTAAAAAGTCAGCAAGAAGACAAGTACCTATGAATTATTTTTCCTAACCACCCTCCACCAGTCGGTCCCAAACCGGTCCTTGCCAACCACTGAACAAGTAACTACTCTAAAGCGATCAATAATGTTCATAATAGATGTCCACAATAAGATTTATGAAAAACATATCAATATGAAGCAGTTAATATCATGGCTAGTAGGACACATGCTTGATGCACCATGTGATCTCCCTATCTATATTGCTCTGATCTACCTAAATAAACTACTTAGAAGCAGATCCCCAAATAAACATGGATGAGGGGATTACTTATGATGGTGGCCTACCATGCAGAGCAATGGGTGGAAAAGATGGGTGGCTACGAAAATAGGATTCACAAGAATCATCCAAATTATTTATGCAAAAAGTAAAAATATGATGCACCTGTATGATGGATAAAATGTGAATGTATGACTTCTAATGACTGTTTTTTTTATTTGGGTAGAATGATGGATGCAATCAATGTCTCATCCTAATGATGAGTATAAGTGGAAAGGTGCTTACAAAAAAAAGATCCATAATTCCCTTATTTATTGCTTAGAGAGAATATGGCATTGAACTTGAAATCCTTTTCCTCCTTTTCTCCTATTTTTTCTTTTTCTTTTTCAATAACTCTTTTTTTTACCCTATTTTTAGCAAGATGAACAGTTCATGCTTGGGTTTTTTTTTGCTTTTTATTTATTTATTTGAAGAAGGAGTAAGGAGATACAACTTTTTTTCATTCTTTCATGACAAAAGATGGTAGAAGATAACAAATATGTAACACCTTATAAAATATGCAATGCAAATGCAACTACATGAAATTTTGTTATGCAAAGTACAAGTGCTCAAAAGAGATTAAATGATTTTTTTTCTTTTTCTAATGCATAATAAAATGAACTAACTATATGCTTCCTATCATGCCATGTATTGCAAAGAAGAGGAAAATAACTTGGATTAAACTTGATCATCCTATGGTGGTGAATGAAGATGAATGGAAGGTGGATGAGATCACATGAATAAGAGACAATGTCTTTCCCAACCAGGATATGTCCCACTTCTATCAACTTGTGCAACAGGGTAACCTTAGAGTTTATTTCTAGAATTCACATTAAAGATCACGTTACTGTTTGGTTGGTTTGGACTCAAACATCATCGTCATAACACAAGCCATAGGGTTAAGTTAGGTTTTTCATTCAATCAGTATGTCTTCAAGATGACTAATCCAAACAATTCCTCCAGTTATGTACTCTTAAACATAGCAAATTTAGCTTAAAGTGCAAAGCATAAGAGCACATTCAAATTTTTATTTAGAATTTTCAGAATTGATACCACATCATCAACAAACGGCTAATATGACATTGTCCACAATTACACTAGATAGAAGTGGACTCTAAAAACAAAATGAAAAATCTATTTTTTTTGAAACAAAAACATGTAGATGTATGATATAAAGAAAGATGCAAGAGGTAAAGATAGAAGCACTGTTCCATTCCTCCCCCTAAGCTTGAATATGACATTGTCCCCAATGTCAAAAGCAAAGGAAGATAAATGGAACAGATGTACCGATATGTGAGCTCAGATCTGGGTAAAAGATGGGTGGGTGGGATTCCCATGAAGACATGCCCTCCAATACGCACTCGAGCTCGGTGAAGTGTTGATGCTTGCTCAGCTTGTGATATGTCACTGATGAGAACTCGGTACTACCGACAGTGAAGTTGGTGGTACCGACTCAATGCATCCCTGCACACTGAATGCACATATCAAGGCACCTTTTTTACTTGCATCAAAACTAGATATCACAATCTACAAATAGGAATGTAAAAGTAGAATTGAAAGTTTAACAAAATAAAACTAATTGGTGGGTTGCCTCCCACAACCTTCCTTGTTTAATGTCTTAGTATGGACACATGTCAATCAACAATAATCAGGTGGTCATGGAGGAGGGTGAAGCTCTCTCCGCCTCTTCCTTCTAAACTTTTGGTTCCTTGCAACAATGATAAAAAACAAATGATAGTCAGAAGACCAGCATGTATGGTTGACGTTCCATTTCAACAGTAAATTATCACTGCAATGAACATGAACATGAACACGACTCACAATCAAGTCTTGATGTGGGCGCACATGCAGAAATAGATAGCCATGAGGTGAAAGGTATAATGATGATTGATCCTTAATTTCTATGACCATCCCCAATGGATCACTCCTATCTACACATAATGAAGGGGTTATATCAAAGGTGAATTTCTGTGCCTCCTCCTCTTCTAATAATTCAATTCCCCCACATTCATTAATATCCTCACAAAAATTTTCAAAATCATCATCTGGATATATATCCCATATAGGATCCTCAATAAGGAAATGAAGAGATGGGTCTTGTGGTGAAGGAATTATGTGATGAGTAATGGGAAATTCCTCCACCTTTTCATTCTTAGTATCCTCTTCCTCAGTCTCTTCCTCCTCTCTAAGATCACTATCAAATAAAGCACCTTCTGGATCCTCCTCTCCTTCACTCATATCCCAAACACATGCATCAAAATTGTCTTCCACCTTATTTGCATCATTTTCCTCATCTTCCTCATCAGATCCCCAATCATATTCAAGATCAATCATAGGAGTCCAGGGTGTGGGTGTGGGCTCAATGGAAGGACATGATAGAGGTGATTCTAAAACTTCTTCCAGTATGTTATCCTCACTCTCTAATTCCTTATCCTCAATCTCAACTTCTTCCATTTTCTCTATTCTACCCCATCCTCCATTAGAAATAGGACCTTTGTGATTTAAAACACATTGAACCAAAATCCTAATATGCTTACAATGAATTTCCTTTGAGATTTTCTCATAATGTAATGAAGGTGGACTCAGACATCTATAACCTACATGTGCATTTCCACACTCAAAACAAATAGGGGCCATGCGCTTTTTTTATTTTTTTTTAATGAAAGAAGACTAACTACAAAGAAATATTTAGATAATATGTACAATGCCAAAACTAACATCAAAGTTTTATATAATGAAAAATGGGAAGAATAAAAAAAATAATAAAAAAAAAATAAAAAAAATACAATGGCCTAGAGTGGACGATCCTAACTTTTTATAGTGTTAACCATACCAACTCCCCAGCAACGGCACCAAAAACTTGGCACGTGTATAACGTGCGTGTAATACACAAGTGTACGTGTCGAAGTAATATGGGATTATGAGTCCCGAGTTATCGAACACATGGAGTTGTGAGGTTAAAGACTATTACTAATTAGGATTGATCAACTCAGCCAAAAACAAGAGTTGATTGAAAAAGAAAATAAAAATAAAATAAAACAAAACAAAACAATTGATTAAATGGTTGGTTTAATCAATTAAAAATGGAATCCTTAGGATTGCGGTTTCACTGCAGATTCTCGTTGTACTAATTCCTACACAATTATCCTAATTCGTATCCTATTCCGAGTAGTGGCCTGTAGTCAGAATTGCTCACTGTCGTGATACAATTCACTACCTAAGTCTAGGTCGGTTCCACCGTCGTAGTAACCTATACCCTAAACTAGGTGCATTAGAATCGACCTCTGGGTATCCACCATTAACCTTACACCACCTTGTTCAAGGGATTTGTTAATTAATGTGAATTTCGTCTCTTTTCAACCGTTAATTCTTCTTTCAAAGCAATTAAGGGCATTAGATTATTATTATGGTGATCAAGCATAACAATATAATTGAGAAAACAAATTCATACCACGGATTTAAGAGATAAATGATGATAAACTATGTAAAAAGTGTCATAAAATGATTATCTGGGCTACTCCCGGATCCTAAGGAATTACGGTTTTTAGCCGAAAATAGACGACATGGTATCACAATAAGTCAAAAAGATGTAAAACATGAATTTTGGGATACAGTAAATTGGAGAAAGGGTTAAAGAGTGGATCTGGAGAAGATGGAGAGAATTTGCCGTCGTTTCCGCCGCCAAAATGCCTCCGAGGTCTTCCGTGTAGGGTTCCTCTACTTTTCTCTCTCTGTTCGGCTGCTGTATCTCCCAATTGCGGTTTTAATGGTGCCTTTTATAGCCGTCGTACATGTTTAGGTCAAGAGGAAGCCTAAAAATATAAATTTTAATACAATATGTGTTAGATTTAACACATTAAAATTTGGTCCGCAACGTCTGAGTCGATGGTATCGAGTTGGAAGTCGATGGTATCGACTTTGTCACAGTAAAACGTCCTTTTCCTTTTCAATCTCGAGAAAAAAATATGTGTACTCTGATGCCATGTCGCTACCATCGAGTTGCAAGTCAATGATATCGACTTTGCTCCAGTAAATAATAATTATCTGCAATAAAATAATCAATGAATAAAATCAAATAATTATTATAATAATTAAAACATGTAAAATGCATGTAAAATACATGTAAAAATATAAGAAATGATGCACAAGTGATTTTTACTAATTTGGTAAAATATGTATTACAAAGATATTCAATTAAGCACAAATGACACAGAAAATAACCAAATTAGATATCAAAATAATAACAATTTATGCATACATCAAGGCCCCTGATCCATTTTTAAGGGCACATTACTCCCATTGAGATGCATCTTAACGTTGATCTTTCCACCTCCATGCCTTTGAAGATATCCTCTAAGTTGGATCTGAAGTGCTTCAAGAGAGCCAACTTCAATGCTGAGTACCATGGGAAGGTGTACGCTTGCTATACACTTAGGGAGAATTTTTGTGATAGAGAACTCCCTGACCCGATCTTCAACTTGTGAGGGGTCAGCATATGAGGTAGACGAAAGATGATTCCATGGAGGGAGATGAAGAAGATGACGACAATGTTGAATAGGACAAAGACTGAGAAGAAGATGAAGAAGGTAAAGAGAAGGAAGAAGCCACCATCTCATTCATGAGGAGGAGAGTCATCTAAAAGTTCTCCAGAGGATAGGGTACCTCCATGTCTTCTACTCCACCACCTTCCCTCGATGATAACCCTGTAAGTTCATATTAGTATATGGAACCTCAGTTTTAATTATGTGATCAATTTTATACACGAAATGCATGTTATATGAAGTTGACCTTTAATACATGGTTTAAGATCCTAAATTAGGTTAATGATGTAACCTAGGGTTAATGTATGCACAAAATGACATGGAAGCTAATGATTCAGATAAGAACCATAATCTAGAGAATGACATCAGTAAGATAAATATAAGACAAGAATGCAAGTAATGATGAGAATATCCTAATGAGATAAGTAAACCCTAAAATGGACATAACTAGGGTTAAGATGAGATGTAAGATGATGAGAACCTGATGGTGATATGTAATCTTGTCTTAATCAGGGTTGACCAAGGATATCGATGACATGAGGAATATGTGATTAGGATATCTCTTTGGAAGGTACGCCATTACCTCTTGCTTGGCTTATTATACATTATGCTTGTGTTATATGGTAGTAAAGACATGGCATATGGTATTGATTGAAATGATTCTTCTTACATGATATGTTGTTTGATTTTCCGTACTTATGGCTATGAACACATGAAACATAATATATATGTTCCATTATATGAAAGCACTATATCTCTTTGGTAAGCATAGTGCTAGTGAGTGATCTATCTCTTTGGTAAGCAGATCACATGTATAATGATCTATCTCTTTGGTAAGCAGATCATAAGGCCTAAATGCATCTATCCCATTGGTAGGCAGATGCACGAGCATATAATGAAAAATGTGCCTAAAATATGTGTTCTCTTTTATTAATTAACATCTTTGTGCAAGTATATGTTTTTTCTTATATTTCTTTATAACTGCCAAGTATTAGTTTTATCCTAGGAAGCACGGACACGGACACGGATACGGACACGAACACGGACACGGGACACGGCGATTTTCAAAAATGTAGGACACGGACACGACGCCGACACGGCAAAATATATATATATATATATATATATATATATATAAATATATATGTATTCAATTCAAATTAATTTCTATATGCAAAAATCATGGAACTAGAATAAATGAACAAGATCAACAATATCAAAATTGCCACCAATCCATATAGCAACATCAACAACTAGTTAACTCTTTCTATAGCAAGACATTAAATCAGTAAAAAAGATTAACTGTTTCTAAAACAATAAATATTAACTGTTTCTAGAGCAACATTAGTCAATAATACATATAACAACCAATTTTATAGACAAGTTGATGTTTTTCTATAGCAAAATCAGTAAATAAACTCAAATATGAAATATATTAAGCAGCATTGTTAACTAATCTTTAGACAAATACATAATAGAACTAGTTTGTGAACATTTTTTTGAGGAGAAAAATACAAGAGGATAGCAACCAGTAGTATACGTTGAGAAGGAGACAGAATTGAGTGTATAGGGAGGAAGAGGACAGCAGCTAGCAGGTTATTGTGGAGGTCGTTGCTGCTGGAGGAGTGAAAAAGAGGGAGAAGAAGAGAATACATGGTGGTCGAAGAACAAAGGAGAAGAAACAGAAAACAATGTTGAAGATGAAGAAAAAGGGAAAGGGGAGGAGATACGTGGAGGGGAAGAAGTGAAGGAAAAGACAGGGAGAGGAGGGTGACGGAACTACAGTGAAAGCAAGTTGAAGAAGAAAGGAACAGAAGGAAGGCAAGGTGGAAGAGGGGGAGAAAACGTGGAGAAGGAAGGGGACAAGAAATAGGGAGAAGAAGGGAGGACGTTGTTGTTGAAAGAAGAGTAGAATGTCAGGTGGAAGAGGAAGAGAAAGGGGAAGAGGAGGAGAATACGAGGAGGAGGAAGAAGGGAGAACAACCACCGTTCAAAAGAGAGAAAAGGAAGAGGTGAAGGAGGTACCTTTCACCGGAGGTTGTTGCTTCACCGGAGGTGGTAGCTGCTTGCTCTAAGTCGCGGCCTTGCTGGCTCCTTCAAGCGGCGACCTGTTGCTGCTTCAAGCTAGCCGGTGTGCTGCTTCAAGGGAGTGGCTGTGCTGCTCCAATAGGGTGGTTGTGGTGCTCCTTGTGAGCTGCTTCACTGCTCCGCTCCTTGGGTGCGGCTGCGCTGCTCCTTGGGGACATCCATGCGGCTGCTGCTTGCGGCGGCCAAGGTTGCTGCTGCTTGCAGTGGCAATCATCGGGAACGGGGGAGCGGGAATCGCTGGAAGCGGGGGAGCGTTGGGTTTAGGGCAGGAGCGGCGGCGGGGGGGGGGGGTGGTGGTGGTGAGAGAAACGGGGTATCGGGGAGTCGGGTTAGTCGGGAAGGGGGTGTGCAGCGTGTGTGCTGAGTGCCATAGTGGGCCGACTGGCGTGTCTGGCCGTGTCCAAGTGTAAAAAAAAAAATTTGGATATTGTCGGGCCGTGTCCACCGCGTGTCTACGGCGTGACCGTGACCGTGTCCGAAACGTGTTGAGGACGGCCACGGCTCCTCCCGGGAAGTGTCCGTGCTTCCCAGGTTTTATCTTATTGCCAAGATATGATGAAAAGTATATAAAAGACATGTAGGCGTACTCTTGAAGTTTGGGTTGAGTGACCCAAACGGTTTCAAAACCATTTGGGGATCACCCAAATGGTCTCAAGACCGTTTGGTGATCACCCAAGCCCGTTTGGAGATCTAGGGTTAAGTAGGGTTGACCAATTGAGGGTCCAATGATATCATCTTGATAAGCAACTAAGTGCTGATTTGGTGACCAAATTTAGGGTTCAACCCTTAAGAGAATGTCTTAGTTTTTGATGAATTAATGGGCAAACGGTCTCAATACCGTTTGGAGGATGTCCAAATGATCCCAAGACCATTTGGAGGTCACCCAAGACCGTTTGGAGGTCTAGGGTTGACTATGGTCAAGTGGTTGTAAATCTAAAGCTAACAAGTTGAAGTGTAATGGATTAGTGACCTAATGATCAATTCAATGAATCAAACCTTCATGGGTTGAGTTAGTTTTTGGTGTGGACTTGAGAAAACGGTCTCAAGACCATTTGGAGGACATCCAAACGATCCCAAGACCGTTTGGGGTCAGGTCATGACCAAGTTGAATGATGGTTCAATGGTTTCAATGTCAATTAGACTCATGTTGATACATGTTGAAGGGTGATCGATTCTAAACCCTAATTCAATTGATCCAAGCCCTAATTGGTGATCAATTTAGGGTCAATTGAGGGTCAAATCAGTTGAGGGTTGACCTAATTGACTCAATTGATAATTGGCTAACAAGTGCATGAACGATTGAGGGGTTCAACGTTGGAAACCCTAACTCAATTAGAATAGTTGAGACACTTTTTGGTCCATGCGGTTTTGAGGTGGTCTGGACCAAACAGTCTCAAGACCGTTTGGGACCAAACGGTCTCAAGACCATTTGGGACCAAACGATCCCAAACCGTTTGGTGCTCATGCAGTTTCAAGAACGATTGTGACCATGCGGTTTCAAAGTCAACTTGGCCAAACGGTCTTCATGACCAAACAGTTTTGAGTGTGCACTTTACCAAATGGTTTCAAAGTCAGCAAAAATAAATGGTCAACACCACCAAACAGTTTCAAGGTTTGTTCAAGATCGTTTGGGGGGTTTAGTGTGCAAAACTGTTTGAGGTCTAAAAAGGTCAAGATCGTTTGATGCCTTAGTGGTCAAGATGGTTTAGTAGTTGATTAACCTAAACCTTATAGATACCTGAAGTGATTATGGGACCAAGTAATTAGTTGAGTAATGCATGTTATGATGAAATGATGAACATTACAAAAGTACCCTTAATGGGATAGAGTAACCAATATCCTTTGATCAAATGAATCTTAATGACCACAATAGTAATGACACAACCCATGATGTCAGTGTTGATTTGACTTAGCCTAATCATGGATGATGTAAACATCATCTAATAGAAAGAGGAGAGAGAAGACTCCTTATATAAATGAGAATCAAGTAACAAGCTTCCAATATGTATAAACATATCTAATTAAGGTATGATCCTTTATAGTGAGATCATGGAAACCCTAATTATGATGGTTAATGAATCTTAACCTAATTTGAGGGAATTAATGAAAGTAATCCACATACATGATGAAATGTGAATAGTAAACCCTAATCTAGGGTGATATGATGTAATGTGAATAATAAACCCTAATCTAGGGTGATATGATGTAATGTGAATAGTAAACCCTAATCTAGGGTAATGTGATGATATGAACAGAAAACCCTAAATTCTGGGATATGCTTTTAAGCATGAAACTCTATGATTGAAGTATGAAATAAGGAATTACTATTCCTAATTAAGATGAAGGGGTTGAATAACCCTAATTGAATTGAATAGGGAAAACTTAACCCTATTAAAGGCATAGTGGTATAACCCTTGAATTGAAAGGTTATCTTCAGTTTGCAATATGCTGATATAGAGGTAAATTGCCTATTATCAAATGTATTAATTATGCAGGCTTTTATTAAATGGTGAACATAGTCAGGTAAGGGCTATGATGTCATATTTATTAAATCACTTTATAAGATTTGAAAGTAATGATATGCTATGTTGCCTAGTGAGAGGTAACATATGAGATTCATAGGATGTGATAGCCATGAGAAATATCTGCATTGTTACAATCAAGGTCATACTGTTAAATTGACTTAATGACAATATGTTACTTGGTAACAAGTGTTTTGATAATCTAAGGGTTTGAACACCCATGTTCCTGAATCATAATGATGAGATGGTTAGGGATTGATATCCCAATGATAACTGGATGTGAAATGAACTTGATACAATTAGTACTCTTTCTTTATAGCAATTGTTTTAATGGTTTATGTTTGAAAACATTCCTGATGCTAAACGAATGCCATAATGTATTTAAATAATCAAGTATAATGATATCATGTAGAGCCCTGACCATAGATCCATCATTGTCAGAAGTTTAATGATGGTGAAACAGGTTTTCCTAAGGGAATTCCTGGAGAGCATACTTTTGAGTATGTGGGGGTTATGGACGTGAATATCCTTACGTCCTAATGTAGGAAATGATGTGAGATTTACATTTAATCTCTCATTCCTCCATTATATGTTTATGCTAGGATGATGTATCACTAATCTCCCGATGATGTTGTTAATGCCGCATCGATGTGAGATAAATAAGAAATCCCTCGATGGCGAAGAGAGTATAGCACGCCACTGTAACTCTAATATCGAAGTTGCCACAATACCCTAGGAAGCTATTATGGCAGAGACACAAGATGTCCTGCATGTTGTTCCTCATACTGACTGAGGAGGATGAGGTCATATGAATCTGACTCTTCTAATGACCTATGTATGGTACCGATTGCGATTTCATAATGGTCGGTTGGAGTATGAGAGGTGTAACTCATCTCCTCAGGGCATAAATATGTTTGAAAAACATAATCAGCCGTGTAGCATAGTTGCTTAGGATTGAACTACGAGAAACAATGATTGATGATACATTGTTTATAAATGTCTTAGTTGGACAAATAATATACATGTCCTTCATATTCCTTAGTGATATATGTCTTGTCATTCAATCAAGTTATAATTGAAATGATTGCCTATGAAATACTATTTTACTTAGCTTATACAATGTTTTACCTTCTGTTGAATAATTATAGTGTTACTACTCAATGTTATTCCTTTATTGCAATAACAATGCTTCTGGCGGAGAGTTATAACTCTCACTGGGACAATTATTCAATTGTCTCACCCCCGTGGGATTCAAATTTTTAGGTAGACGTCGAGGACGAAGGAACCCATCGGTGAGTGAGCAACAACAACAACAGCAGTAGCAACAACATCAGGGACAATAGTGATTCTCAGGTGGAGACACTGTCTGTCAAGCCTTATAAATAGAATGTCCTATGTGTCGTCTCTGTACTCTCAGGTCCTAGGAGTCAGTAGATGTTTAAAGATAGATCTGAGATTTTTGGCTTAATGCCTCAAGATTTTTGTATCTTGCCTTGTACAGCTAACAAGGTAGTTGTTGTTTGTAATACTCGAGATGTGATATTACAGAGATGTAATGATGGATCAGTCTATGAACAACTTATCATGTTTCTTTATGAAAGAGTTTTATCATTTATAGACCTCCTTACGAAAAGTTTTAATTTTTAGTGAATTCCCATAATTCTGCTGCTAGTTAATCGCTTCCACATTCGTTGATCTTATTTTTCTAAGACATGTCGTCACAGTTGAGACATAAGATGCAAATTTCAACTAAGATTTAAAGGTGTAGTGGCAATGTGGGATGTACCATCTCTACTCTTGGAATAGGAAGAACTCTGTATTTGGACTGTAGCCAAATGCTTATTTCCTCTTGTTATGGGAGTGAGAGATAGGACAATACACATGCCATACACCAAGGATAAAAGATGAAGTGAGTTGGAATGTTACTTTGAGGTATGTGGACAGAGCGAATAACATTCTCTTATGGAGTGAATGATACATGAATGGTTTAAAAACAAGGTAGTCATCTTATGAGGATGTTTTATCATGAGATATGAGTCATACAAGGTTGAGTATGAAAAACCAAGAGAATAAGCTCAGAGTTTTCTTGATGAAGATAGACCTAGAGCTGAGATGAGATAATTAGTGGAATACATGGAGGTGTATGTCTTCAGCTTTACCTAACACCTAAGGATGTGTAGTGGTAATGGATGCTCTGGATGAGATGTAGCTGCCTAGTTTAACTAGAGGCTAGAAGTGGTTGTTAGGTTAACCCTAAGTTGGAAAAGAGATAAGTTTGGCTAGCACTCAGATGGAACAAGATCTGTTGAACAAGTTAGTGGTTGTTTGGTTAGCCAGCCTAGTCCTTGATACAATGAAAGGATGGTTGTAGAACCTCAGATGCACTTCACTGAAAAGGAAGGTGTGGAAACCCCATTTAGAATGGCTTATGGTTTCTAAGGAATCGATCTTAAGGAATCATGACAATACGGGAGGTCATGATTTAAGATCACCATATATCATGGTACAACCAAGATAATAAGTGACAATAGTACTTTGGATGCCTAAGATAAAGTGGCATGTGGTGTGCTTCCATGTATGATAGGAGGTGAAAGACGAACACCAGTAATACAGTGTATTGTTATAGCGGGAGTTCATCACTATGGATGTTGTGGTAAGTCTCCCCTAGACCAATGAAGGTCGAGATGCGATATGGGTTATGGTAGATCGCCTTACCTATATGACATGAGAAAGAAAGAGTATTGTCAAAGGACAGATCGGGTTTAACTACACATGAGAGAGATGGTTCAACTACATGATAATGTGAGTTCAAAGGTTAGTATGATCCAGACTAGAGGGTGTTTGTTTAGGGTGATACATAGACACAGTTCTTGTCCTTTGTAAGATGTGATGTTAACCACCATAATCAGTATCGGGTTGTAAAGAAGATTTGAAAGGGAGGTTGTGTCGGTCACCACTTCATTAAGATGATGTTGGTGAAGGGACCTTGCGAAGGTCAAGAAAGGACCACATTGTGTGCAAATGAAGTCACTTTGATCATGCAATGGCTGAAAGGAGCCCAGAGACGTGATGAGTTGTAAGCTGATGCAAGGTAGACTGACTTGTAGTTCACTGTGGAGGAATATGTGACATGAAAATCTAACCCCTCTAAGTTATAGCTAAGAGAGCTGAGTCCCCGATGTATGGGTTCTTTTGACATGGTTTGGTGGAGAAGGTTAAGTTTTCCCTTACCCTCAGGATAATGTGATGAGTTTCATATGTCCAATTTAGAGCACTATGTGAGGTACCCAGACCATGTGCGGAGCAATGAACCTAGTGAGCCCCAAGGGAGGTTGTAATGACCTGAGTCACCTATGAGGTTTATAGATGCCAAGGTGAAAGAACTTAGAGAAAGGAATATGAGATATGATAATTTCAAGCTATTTCAAGTATAAGAGTTCTTAATTGTGGATAAATACCCTTAATGTAGTAATTAGGGTTTTCTAATGGATAAAGGTAGTAATTAATGACAAATAGAGTTCATATGTGATTTAGACCATAATGAACTTTGAATTGACAATAGATGAGTATAATGATCTTGTCATGGATTAAAAGGGTAAAAATGGTAGCTTTAATGTAAAAGAGGCTTAATGGACTTAATTGATAATTAATTGTGTTGTTTCTGAAATTAAGGTTATATGTTGCAACCTTAATAACTTTCATGAAGAATAGATAAGAAATTAGGGTTTAAAAGAGTAAAGTGAAGTAAAAACCCTAATTGCAAAGTAAACCCTAAAACAAGTAGACATCCTAAAAAGGAATAGAAATCTTAAGTAGCAAGATGGTTTGAATAGATTTTGATAAAAAGGAATTGGATGTGATTTCAGGATTCTTGTACTTGCTTGATTGGATTTCCCTTCTTGGTTGATTCTGTCTCAAATCTTCCTGACAGGTATGTGGTTACACTTATGAATATCTCGAATTAGTTGTTTGAGGTTTTCTGAATTTTTCCTTGATGACTTGAATTAAACTATTGGATGAATTTAATTCATGCAAACTATAATGTGAATATGACTATCACTTAAGATATGAGCCTGCTAGCTCAGATCCTAGTCCCCTCTGTGGCTTAATAGTTTGACCTAGTACATGGCTACCTATGGGGTTGGTCCATCAGGTCATTGGATGACTTAGTACATGGCTACCAATGAGGGTAGGTCCATCAAGTCACCTTGAGTCAGCGATTAGGCTACCTATGGGTAGTGCCACATGACTCTTCAACACACCATGAGTTAGGGATTGGGCTACCTATGGGTAGTTCCATGCGACTCAACCCTAGATATTGATCTACCTGTTAGGTAGGATCATGCAGGGTTAATGGGTATCTACCATGAGGAAGGTAGCATCCAGGTCCACTGTAGGGACAACACAGAGAAAGGGGATAGATAAGGATTGAGTAGTATTGCTTAAGACATAACCTTGGCTGTTAAATGATAATTGGCTGATTACATTGTTATCATAGTTGCACGATTATCGTTTCCCCCACATACCAGCTTTATGTTGACCGACATTTTATTTGTCGGCATTTTAGGTACAAGTGAAAAGAAAAAACAGTAAAGTGGCATATGTGGAATTAAATGAGGATTAACGATCAAGGAGGATTAGTTATAATTTTCTCTCATATGGATAGAAGATTAGTAATCCAAGTTTTTCAAAGGTATGAAAAAAGTTTTAATTTATACCATATTTCAATATAGTTGCTAGAATTTGATAATTGTTATCGATTATTTGTCGAACCTTTGATCTAGAAATGGGAATAACGACTCTGACCTCTTGGTCTCCCTTAATTGGGGGTTACTGGGAGGCATGGTCGTTACTTTTGGTATCAGAGCCTAGGTTCCTCATTTAGTCTGTAATAATTATTAAATTTTACAAACTCTGTAGAACCCAAGGGAGTTATTAGAGGATTTTCTGAAAGACAGAGGTGTGTAGAAAAGGATCACGCCTGGGGGCTGGTATGATTTTCCTCCGCACCGCTAGTCAAAATATGAGGACTCCCGGATCCATGTGACTTCCTGGCCAAAGTCTCAAGATTTGACTCGAAATAAGATACCTTTAGGACTATCTCATCTTGTTCATCCCTTCTCAACTCAAATGCTATTAAGGACCTTAATGATTAAGGTTTTCTCTCTTTTCCTCACCCTCTTTAGGTATGGGTAAGGTTGATAAGGTTTAAGGAATCCTCCACCAAATTAATAAAAGGCATGTAAATAAGATGGCATGGCCATAAGCTTAATAGATTAAGCTTAAAAGAATAGATACATGCTTAGGTCGTATGACATAAGTTGTCATGCCCTCATGAGAGACCTGAGGCTAGACCTTCTTGTAAGGAGGATAAGTAAAGAGAGTTAGTCTTGGAGGTAGAGACCTCCATTATAAGTGGAGACCCAGCACATCCTCTGAGGATGATGCTAACCCTAACCCTAAGTGGTGAGAAGACATGATGAGTTAGATGTCATGATAGACCAGGTGTTTGGATGGACATGTCTTTGGATGCCATATGAGCCATGAGAGGTTGGATAACCTGGTACCTTGGACGACCTAACCCAGGGAAGGGTCATGTTAGAGTGAAGGATACACCTCCATTGATGAAGTTATAGAAGAACCTACGGAAACCCTAGGAGCTCATATGAGCATGGCATAGTATGCACCCAGAATACGTCAGTAGTGCTGACAATAGTTTGAAACCCTAGCCAGGAGAGTATGATGGACAGGTTATGTGATGAGCATGAAGAGCTATGGATAACCTTGAACAAACATAGGTTTCACCATGTAGGGGTATGCTTGTGAGATGGATCCATCTTCATGGAGAGAGGACCTCTAATAGTGAGGCTGGTTGTAGGTTTAGCTCTAGAGAGAGAGAGCAGGAACCATGCAGGAAGGTCGAAAGCCTAGACTCTAAGATATGAGGAAAAGTGGGGAGTTGAGGATGCGACCTAATTGGATGTTTGTGGTTGCCTCATGCTTAATCCTTGGTGGTTGATGATGTCTTATTTGACATTAGAGGAACCAAAACCTAGAGAGAGGATGAGTCTGTTGGTACCTATATACCTTTGGTATAGATGTGAGGAAGAGTTCCTTAGACCTGAAGAGGTTTAGTAGTAGGTTGTGAGCCTTGTACCTTGTTGGTTGTCCTTGAGGAGGACTCCACTCTGAAGTGTTGCTCAAGTAGAAGGATGACCGAAAGTGCATGCCATGCCTTGTACATGTTTGGATAGTAGTTAAGAGGTCGAGTAGATAGGGGACATCAGAGAAGTGAACCTAGGGTTCCTAGGCCTAAGAGGGGAAGTGGTGTACCTGATGCTCATGACAATGTTTGAGTTCTATAGATTCGAGCATGGTACTCCTCATGATTGTAGGAAAAGGAAACCCCCTTGAGTTTAAGGTATGTTTGATGAACCCCTCACATCGAAGTTGATGACATGGGAAGGTATGATCTTGACCCAATGTTGAGGAAAGAGAATAAGTATGACCTAACATGGTTTAGTAGGTGGTCTGCTTGTGCCTTAGTAGCTTGCTGGGGTTAAGCATGCTAGACCTAAGGATGTTTGTGACCTTTGTTATCAGGTTGTAGCTCCCTCCCAACCTGGGAGAGGGACCCTTTTGTAATGTGTACACTAGTTTTTGTTGGTTTTGAAGTAACCTAAGGAGGTCTCATAGGATCTTGAGAAGATAAGTGAAAAGTACATGGTATGAGACTGAACCAGTAGACCCATAGATAACCATCTCTAAGTGAATGTGGATGTGTTACCATGGAGGTAACCGGTATGGGGCCTGACCAAAGTAGGCATGTCGCCATCACCCCTATGAAAGCATAAAAGTCAGCCCATGAATGTAGCGGGAGAGATGATGAGGGTGTTGGGTTTTAGGGGAGACAGAGAAGGCAGCGGAAACAAAAAAATTTCTCCCCCAACCCATACCGAGGAAACGCGTCGATGTCTATATAATAGGAAAGGATGGTTTGTGGAATCATACCTTGTCCCGAGGCTTGCTCGGCGACAATACCTCGCGCAATGCGCGGTCTTCAACTCCGGTCTTGGACGGTGTCTGTGAAGCTCCTGGTCGCACCGGGACTGACGACTCCTCCTCCTACTGGACTGTCGGATGACAGTTGTCCTCCTAAGCGGCAGTGTCCTCCCGCCTCTGTAATAGTCCACAAGGACCACCTGGAACTCCACTCTCCTTGTCCCACAAGGAAGTGGAAGGAGTCGCACCCTCCTGTTGACGTACTAGTCGCCAACACACTCTCCTAATGCCAGTTGCAACTGCAGTTGTCCTTCCCTTGCTGCACCTCCCTTTGCGGGAAGCACTTGCTCGGGCTCTCTCATGGTTACCAAAACCAGAGAGAACGACAACTTTGCAAAGCAACCAGCTTGCATTGAGTTGTACTTTGAGAAGCCCCCAATACCCCTATATATATAGGCGGGTCATGGGACAGGGTTCTCTGTTCCCGGCAATACGGTACTAAAGCAGGAGTAGAAGGGTTCGAGAATTTTCCACAAAAAGCAACCGGTTCGCAACTTGAAATGATCGGTTCACAACTGAACCGATCAGTTCGGCCATTGAGCCGATCGGTTGGACCTGAGCCGATCGTTTGGGGCACTCCAACCGATCGGTTGGTGCCCTGAACCGATCGGTTCATGGTCCTAATCCGGCTCAAAAATACTTTCCTTGTTTCGTTCTCAATTGGTATCGTATACCAATGTTATTCCCAATCGAATTGGGCAATTTGAAACCAAAGGAAAATTCTTGCCAACATGACTTTCCCAACTGGTCGGTTGCACCAGTTGAGCCGATCGGTTCAACTCTTGAACCGGTCGTTTCAACCTGGGCATGAGCTGATCGGCCTAGACACTCCAGCCAACCGGTTCAGCACCTCAGCCGACCGGTTCATCACATGAGCCGATCGGTTGGGAGCACAGGTTGGGCAAAATCAGTCAATTGCGATTTCAATCAATCCGATACTCCAATCAATGCGTCCAACACCTTGAACCATACGATATTGAGCCATCGACTGATTGAGTGTTTAGTTGAACTACTAAACTCCTTTAGTAATCAATCTAAACATTGCTTTATGGACAAAACTCCTCTTCCAAGTTAAATCCTATGTGTGTGACCCTGCAGGTCCATTTCGCGTTGGCAGTGAAAGTCCATAACACTTATGACTTCACAAGCAAAGAGCGGTGCCTAGTCACACATTATTGCTACCCAAGTGAAAGTAGAAAGTTGGAGAACAACTTTCATCCTACAATCCGTGAATGGTGTTACAGTGAATGTATAATTCCTTTGTCAATGATATCCCGAATGAACTCAAGGCATGGAATAGTCATCCTGTCAATGTTCATTCACTTTCTTGATCTCAGAGTAGATTGAAGGAGATATGTATGACATCAATATCATATACTGATTCACACATGCGTGCGCATGCCTATCTCAATCCTACTCATCAAGTGGCCTTGGATATCAAACTCCCTCAGGAGGGACAAATCCCATATCTATCACTCACCCCTCAAAAGCCCCATGTGTCAAAGCCACCCAATCATCACCTTTATAACAACCCATGTTTCAGGATTGCGTTTGATGATGTCAAAGTGTGCCCAACGACATGTGTTGAGTGTAGTGATTTCAGGTCTAAGAATCACACTCACCACCATCACTGTGAGCACTGACTGTGACTACCATCTCATGGTTCCATGTGTCAAACTCACGGTGGGTCTGTCCGGTACCTTGTTCTCTAACAAGTACCTATGTGTTTGGTTTGATATCTCTATATCATGACTAATGAGATTCTGTCATCAACCAACACCACAATCTAGTCTTGTGTGTCATTGATGTCTATCTACCTTCCACAATGACATCCGACTAGGGACATAACAAGAATGTACAAACTCTTAGCATCCGTATGATCTCATCGTTCAGGTCATGAACCTGAAGGCATACGTCATTGAGTACTGTCATTCTCTAGACATTCAATCTGTTCTATCACTATCTCTTATGACTGAACCAGAAGGAATTGGAAGCTTGCCTTTGATGTTTATCAAATCAATCTTAATGTATCCCACCAATCATCCCATGATTGGCTCTCAGGGCATACATACCAACAGACTCCCACTTGCACTGCGAGCCAATCACCCTTGAATCATATTCATAGTGATCTTCAAACATGTCCCACATGTTACTGTGCTCTAAGTGCGAACATAGTGAGTAATGGCAACACCTTGCCAATAGTCAGTATAAATTGCATGTCTCACATCTCTTCGCTGTACGTCACACGTATGACATGGAGTTGTCGTAATATGCGATCTAGTATTCCTTTGCTAACCTTTAGCCACATTGCATGATCAAGGATTCCAGACTTGTCATCAATGACCGGAATATCTATAAGTTCATCTCATGAACTTCTAGATCCATATAGTATCCACTGATGTTCTCTAACACACGGATACTCGACATTTCCTTTTAAATGGTTTTATTGGAACATTTCCAATAATCAACAAACTTTCACCTTTATACATCCTATGTATATTTTGCAATCAATTTTCTGTCCTTTCGGAAGTTCGCATCGATGTAACTCTTTACATCGAACTATTCCTTATCTCCATAGAACTAGTACTTCCCAAGTACTTATCAAGTTCTTATGGTATTCCAGTAACCCTTACTGGAAGTAGACAGATATCCACTCGTCATGTCCTACATACGAGTTATCAGGATGAGCACATCATATTGCTATGTCCTACATACAAGATGATGAATGCATCTTATTCTTGCCATGGCATACATGCAAGACAATGGGATGATTACATACATGATAGATCCATATCTATTCTTAGTGTTCCCATTCTTCATAAGAATTGGACACTTGGCCTTGGGATACTAATATCCATATAACATGGACAAGTTTTCTCCCACTGAATCTGTGCATACTGAACCCTTCAGTACAGATTGCCAATGTATGCTCTCTCTTTTCCAGGTCAAGAGATTTGTCGAGAACTATCTCTATAGATCTCTATTCCTATCATATAGGAAACATCTCTATCTTCCTTAAAGATAATTTCCACTTTTGGATTTCCATTCTAGAACAATTCCATTTCACATCAACATGTGAAATGTGAATACGCTCCCACTAAATCACAGATCCCTTCTTTATCTTTGACATGTCAGTCAAACCCTTTGACTATATCAGCAAAGTAAAGATCCAATTCTGAGTTGCTTATACTCAATCAATCACATTGATTAGTCCATTGTAACTTATAGACTTCATTTGCATTAGTGGATTCATAAACCTTATCGGTTGTGTCACGTACACATCCTTGTTTTATTACTCATAGGAATGTGGTTTTAGTATCCATATGCCAAATGTCTCAATCATTAAGTTGCAATCAACAAGCATCATCCTTCTCAAAATGTTATCCATGTGTCTTAACACTTAAGACTCATTTGCACTTATGGATTTCATCCAATGAGTGCTACCATCAAGGTCATAACTTATGGTTCACATGGAAATCATTTAGGATGTAATGATCATAAATCATAACTCAAAATTCGGTTCCTCATATTTATCTAGATAGTTGACTCATCACATGAACAACTCATCACATAGATAATTGAGGTGTATCTGTTAAGGATTTAAGAACTCACAACCCTTGTGATTCTTAATTTCCTTTATTAGTGTGGGGTATTCTTTTATTAAGAAGAATTCAGTTATTCGATAATCATTCTCTAACTCCTTAGAGTATGATTCCTTCTTGATTTAGACATCACCATGCCTTAATCATGAGTTCACTATGATACACTATCATAATCACTCATAAGGATCTCAAACATTTGGTCCAAGTGTTTCATTCATTGATCTCATCAAGAATTAATACTTTACCAAATTTGTACTTCATTTATGATAATCTTGAACACTTCAAGATATTCATATTGGTATTTCTCTAAACACCATTTGAAGTATTAGCATTCGCTCCAATAGGTATGTAAATACATCACATGTATTATACCTAATAGGACAATCATTCTCCCACTACCATTAGTGAAGATTGATTAATCATGTACAAGAGATTCATGTCTCTTACTGGTTCTCTAACCAAAAGAGTCTAGATTTATCCATCATATGGAAACTAGAAATGAATTTCTCATGATTGATGCTAATTTGATTGTTTGAGTTATCAATAACTTTAGGTATCATTTTATCTTATGCATACCATGTATCACAAGATAAACAAGGCATTGCCACAAAGATCATATCTTTGAGATTGAAACATCAACTTTATTAATTGCCATCATTGTCATACAATATGCAATAATAAAGTGTTTCTATCTATTGGCAATATATGAAATAGCAGTTCTCAACTCTATTTCGTGCCCTTTAGGCTGAAATAAACTGAAAGATACTCCTATCTATGGCTGCAACACTTGATCCAATGATGGGTACTTCTTTCTTGGTCCTTTCACAAAGGCCATCACTTCTTTGCGGATATTGCATATCATATATGACATATCCATATCTTGGTATCATATACCTCAGATAAAGAAGCGGTTCATTTCATGATACCTTAGGTGGAGATTTCCATCCCCTCCTTCATATTCTTTTGTTCTTCCAGATATAGAGGGAAATCCCTCATACACCCTTTCCCCATGTTCCTTGAGGCTGAAGACGGCTTGGACTGCTGGCTAGCATCAGAACACTTCTTTGCTTTGCCCTTGTCCTTGCCCTTAAGACTTACCTTTTCTTTGATCACATCAAAGATTATGGTTTGTCTTTCTTCATCTTTGCCTCTACTATCCTCAACATGTCTAACAACTCTGTCAACGCTTGTCAAAGTTGTTCATGTTGTAGCTTATCATGAATTGTATGATTCTCACAACATTTGCAGTATCATACCAATAGCCAACCCTTGGCTCAGAGGGAATCCTTGTCAGTCAGGTTTTCCACATACCCAATCACATTGAGTGTGTGAATCCCTTACTGGATCTCCTTCTGTCATGACATACTAGGACAGTGTCTTAGAGACATCATATGTCTCATGTTGTCTCTGCAACTCATAGTTCAGAGAACACAACATCAAGCACTCCTCATCAATGTCTTTCTCAGTATGCTTCCATAAGCATACTTTCAGCCATTTATGTGGTGGGATGGAGTTCATCTGGTTCTGGTATAACTAGGACTTGGAGCTTTCACTCTTTGAGAACACTTCTCACCATCCTAACCAGTCGTGGAATTATTCCCATTTAAATTGTTGGTCTCAAAGACTGATCGCAAATAAAGTGATTTGTTGATTAACCATTTATTTTAACAAAAGGAAATATATGCAATTTTAGTCCAAAACTCTTTTGACTTGTTTGATTGATTTGAAAAGTTTGACGATATAATTAGGCCTTTAATTAATTATCACTCCCACTATTTTAGTTCAAATTGATAGCCCTCACCATCAATTCGGAAGATTGCAGCGTACAACCTTCTAGTGGGCAAGATCCTGAAATCCTCTAAGTCATGAGTCAGCTTTGGCTGATCGCCCACAACTTAGATCTCTCAGGTAGGCAACTTTTGCCAATTGCATCATATGCAACTCTTGTTGAATGAACATGCACAATACCTTGCCATGAACATTCCTTGCCTCTGGGCCTAGACGCTCTAAGAATCACCAGTTAAGTCTAACACAAAAGCCAACACGGTAAACATGCACCCTGCTTTGGCAGAACCTACATGTCTACCCTTCACACTTCCACAAGATCGACGGCGCACCACGCTTTGGCGTAACCTACGCTTGGTCGATCGAGCTTTTCATGTGTGCCGCTAATGGAAGGCATATAAGACTTAATATTTTAATGAGGGATTTGGTTTTATATACATATACATATCCAATCACCACAATACATAGTATGTATCATATACATGTTATATCCCACAGAAAACATGCACAAACGATAAAAAGCGATGATTATGGCCATCCTAATGTGATTCCTCGAGCCAAGAGGAATCACGGTCATCTAGGTCTACATCACATGCAACCTGTACAAGATGAACTCTGTGCCTTGCCATTCGAGTAGATCAACTCATCACATGAATAATCTGTACTCTCCAGCCGGTCGTCTGGGTGCCACCAGCCGATCGGTTGGCTCCTGCAACCGATCGGTTCACCTGGTCGTCGTGCATCTCGTCATGTCCGCCACCCGCTCGTCTCGCTCCTCGAACCGGTCATCAACCGATCAGTTCACTCCTTGAACCGACCGTCGGAAACGTCAACCGATCGGTTCACTCCTTGAACCGATCGTTTCAGCTGTCGTCTTGATGTCCTCCGGTCTTTGACATAACAGGAAATAAAAAAATCTATCCTATTTATTACATTGCTTTAAAAGGGGAAACCCCGAGTTACATTCGGGGGGAGCAAAGGTAGGAAAGAATCTCGAATTATTTCGAGTTACATCAGAAATAAGAGAGGGAAGATCGGTGCGCTGACCGGGATGCAAGAAACCACAAACAACCACACACAGATAGGGGTTTATAGGCCATAATCACGCTACACAAATCCACCACAAAACTCATTTAAGGGCGACGCGTATCGAGTGCATTAATAATACATATCATATATGTAATTTGGGATTTGTGGATTTAGGATTGGACATGCATAAAGCCGATATTATTCGCATCGCATGCAATAAATAAAGGCGACAAACCAAAAATCGATCATATCGATATTCCTAAAATATAGAGCAGTTGACGTGGCTCTGATACCACTGTTGGGTTTTAGGGGAGACAGAGAAGGCAGCGGAAACAAAAAAATTTCTCTCCCAACCCATACCGAGGAAACGCGTCAACGTCTATATAATAGGAAAGGATGGTTTGTGGAATCATACCTTGTCCCGAGGCTTGCTCGGAGACAATACCTCGCGCAATGCGCGGTCTTCAACTCCTGTCTTGGACGGTGTCTGTGCAGCTCCTGGTCGCACCGGGACTGACGACTCCTCCTCCTACCGGACTGTCGGATGACAGTTGTCCTCCTAAGAGGCAGTGTCCTCCCGCCTCTGTAGTAGTCCACACGGACCACCTGGAACTCCACTCTCCTTGTCCCACAAGGAAGTGGAAGGAGTCACACCCTCCTGTTGACGTACTAGTCGCCAACACACTCTCCTACTGCCAGTTGCAACTGCAGTTGTCCTTCCCTTGCTGCACCTCCCTTTGCGGGAAGCACTTGCTCGGGCTCTCTCATGGTTACCAAAACCAGAGAGAACGACAACTTTGCAAAGCAACCAGCTTGCATTGAGTTGTACTTTGAGAAGCCCCCAATACCCCTATATATACGCGGGTCATGGGACAGGGTTCTCTGTGCCCGGCAATACGGGACTAAAGCAGGAGTAGAAGGGTTCAAGAATTTTCCACAAAAAGCAACCGGTTCGCAACTTGAAATGATCGGTTCACAACTGAACCGATCGGTTCGGCCATTGAGCCGATCGGTTGGACCAGAGCCGATCGTTTGGGGCACTCCAATCGATCGGTTGGTGCCCTGAACCGATCGGTTCATGGTCCTAATCCGGCTCAAAAAGACTTTCCTTGTTTCTTTCTCAATTGGTATCATATACCAATGTTATTCCCAATCGAATTGGGCAATTTGAAACCAAAGGAAAATTCTTGCCGACATGACTTTCCCAACTGGTCGGTTGCACCAGTTGAGCCGATCGGTTCAACTCTTGAACCGGTCGTTTCAACCTGGGCATGAGCCGATCGGCCTGGACACTCCAGCCGACCGGTTCAGCACCTCAGCTGACCGGTTCATCACATGAGCCGATCGGTTGGGAGCACATGTTGGGCAAAATCAGTCAATTGCGATTTCAATCAATTCGATACTCCAATCAATGCGTCCAACACCTTGAACCATACGATATTGAGCCATCGACTGATTGAGTGTTTAATTGAACTACTAAACTCCTTTAGTAATCAATCTAAACATTGCTTTGTGGACAAAACTCCTCTTCCAGGTTAAATCCTATGTGTGTGACCCTGCAGGTCCATTTCACGTTGGCAGTGAAAGTCCATAACACTTATGACTTCACAAGCAAAGAGCGGTGCCTAGTCACACATCAGTGCTACCCAAGTGAAAGTAGAAAGTTGGAGAACAACTTTCATCCTACAATCCGTGAATGGTGTTACAGTGAATGTATAATTCCTTTGTCACTGATATCCCGAATGAACTCAAGGCATGGAACAGTCATCCTGTCAATGTTCATTCACTTTCTTGATCTCAGAGTAGATTCAAGGAGATATGTATGACATCAATATCATATACTGATTCACACATGCGTGTGCACGCCTATCTCAATCCTACTCATCAAGTGGCCTTGGATATCAAACTCCCTCAGGAGGGACAAATCCCATATCTATCACTCACCCATCAAAAGCCCCATGTGTCAAAGCCACCCAATCATCACCTTTATAACAACCCATGTTTCAGGATTGCGTTTGATGATGTCAAAGTGTGCCCAATGACATGTGTTGAGTGTAGTGATTTCAGGTCTAAGAATCACACTCACCACCATCACTGTGAGTACTGACTGTGACTACCATCTCATGGTTCCATGTGTCAAACTCATGGTGGGTCTGTCCGGTACCTTGTTTTCTAACAAGTACCTATGTGTTTGGTTTGATATCTCTATATCATGACTAATGAGATTTTGTCATCAACCAACACCACAATCTAGTCTTGTGTGTCATTGCTGTCTATCTACCTTCCACAATGACATCCGACTAGGGACATAACAAGAATGTACAAACTCTTAGCATCCGTATGATCTCATCGTTCAGGTCATGAACCTGAAGGCATACGTCATTGAGTACTGTCATTCTCTAGACATTCAATCTATTCTATCACTATCTCTTATGATTGAACCAGAAGGAATTGGAAGCTTGCCTTTGATGTTTATCAAATCAATCTTAATGTATCCCACCAATCATCCCATGATTGGCTCTCAGGGCATACATACCAACAGACTCCCACTTGCACTGCGAGCCAATCACCCTTGAATCATATTCATAGTGATCTTCAAACATGTCCCACATGTTACTGTGCTCTTAGTGCGAACATAGTGAGTAATGGCAACACCTTGCCAATAGTCAGTATAAATTGCATGTCTCACATCTCTTCGCTGTACGTCACACGTATGAGATGGAGTTGTCGTAATATGCGATCTAGTATTTCTTTGCTAACCTTTAGCCACATTGCATGATCAAGGATTCCAGACTTGTCATCAATGACCGGAATATCTATAAGTTCATCTCATGAACTTCTAGATCCATATAGTATCCATTGATGTTCTCTAACACACAGATACTCGACATTTCCTTTTAAATGGTTTTATTGGAACATTTCCAATAATCAACAAACTTTCACCTTTATACATCCTATGTATATTTTGCAATCAATTTTCTGTCCTTTCGGAAGTTCGCATCGATGTAACTCTTTACATCAAACTCTTCCTTATCTCCATAGAACTAGTACTTCCCAAGTACTTATCAAGTTCTTATGGTATTCTAGTAACCCTTACTGGAAGTAGATAGATATCCACTCGTCATGTCCTACATACGAGTTATCAGGATGAGCACATCATATTGCTACGTCCTACATACAAGATGATGAATGCATCTTATTCTTGCCATGTCATACATGCAAGACAATGGGATGATTACATACATGATAGATCCATATCTATTCTTAGTGTTCCCATTCTTCATAAGAATTGGACACTTGGCCTTGGGATACTAATATCCATATAACATGGACAAGTTTTCTCCCACTGAATCTGTGCATATTGAACCCTTCAGTATAGATTGCCAATGTATGCTCTCTCTTTTCCAGGTCAAGAGATTTGTCGAGAACTATCTCTATAGATCTCTATTCCTATCATATAGGAAACATCTCTATCTTCCTTAAAGATAATTTCCACTTTTGGATTTCCATTCTAGAACAATTCCATTTCACATCAACATGTGAAATGTGAATACGCTCCCACTAAATCACAGATCCCTTCTTTATCTTTGACATGTCAGTCAAACCCTTTGACTATATCATCAAAGTAAAGATCCAATTCTGAGTTGCTTATACTCAATCAATCACATTGATTAGTCCATTGTAACTTATAGACTTCATTTGCATTAGTGGATTCATAAACCTTATAGGTTGTGTCACGTACACATCCTTGTTTTATTCCTCATAGGAATGTGGTTTTAGTATCCATATGCCAAATGTCTCAATCATTAAGTTGCAATCAACAAGCCTCATCCTTCTCAAAATGTTATCCATGTGTCTTAACACTTAAGACTCATTTTCACTTATGGATTTCATCCAATGAGAGCTACCATCAAGGTCATACCTTATGGTTCACATGGAAATCATTTAGGATGTAATGATCATAAATCATAACTCAAAATTCGGTTCCTCATATTTATCTAGATAGTTGACTCATCACATGAACAACTCATCACATAGATAATTGAGGTGTATCTGTTAAGGATTTAAGAACTCACAACCCTTGTGATTCTTAATTTCCTTTATTAGTGTGGGGTATTCTTTTATTAAGAAGAATTCAGTTATTCGATAATCATTCTCTAACTCCTAAGAGTATGATTCCTTCTTGATTTAGACATCACCATGCCTTAATCATGAGTTCACTATGATACACTATCATAATCACTCATAAGGATCTCAAACATTTGGTCCAAGTGTTTCATTCATTGATCTCATCAAGAATTAATACTTTACCAAATTTGTACTTCATTTATGATAATCTTGAACACTTCAAGATATTCATATTGGTATTTCTCTAAACACCATTTGAAGTATTAGCATTCGCCCCAATAGGTATGTAAATACATCACATGTATTATACCTAATAGGACAATCATTCTCCCACTACCATTAGTGAAGATTGATTAATCATGTACAAGAGATTCATGTCTCTTACTGGTTCTCTAACTAAAAGAGTCTAGATTTATCCATCATATGGAAACTAGAAATGAATTTCTCATGATTGATGCTAATTTGATTGTTTGAGTTATCAATAACTTTAGGTATCATTTTATCTTATGCATACCATGTATCACAAGATAAACAAGGCATTGCCACAAAGATCATATCTTTGAGATTGAAACATCAACTTTATTAATTGCCATCATTGTCATACAATATGCAATAATAAACTGTTTCTATCTATTGGCAATATATGAAATAGCAGTTCTCAACTCTATTTCGTGCCCTTTAGGCTGAAATAAACTGAAAGATACTCCTATCTATGGCAGCAACACTTGCTCCAATGATGGGTACTTCTTTCTTGGTCCTTTCAAAAAGGCCATCACTTCTTTGCGGATATTGCATATCATATATGACATATCCATATCTTGGTATCATATACCTCAGATAAAGAAGCGGTTCATTTCATGGTACCTTAGGTGGAGATTTCCATCCCCTCATTCATCTTCTTTTGTTCTTCCAGATATAGAGGGAAATCCCTCATACACCCTTTCCCCATGTGCCTTGAGGCTGAAGACGGCTTGGACTGCTGGCTAGCATCAGAACACTTCTTTGCTTTGCCCTTGTCCTTGCCCTTAAGACTTACCTTTTCTTTGATCACATCAAAGATTATGGTTTGTCTTTCTTCATCTTTGCCTCTACTATCCTCAACATGTCTAACAACTCTGTCAACGCTTGTCAAAGTTGTTCATGTTGTAGCTTATCATGAATTGTATGATTCTCACAACATTTGTAGTATCATACCAATAGCCAACCCTTGGCTCAGAGGGAATCCTTGTCAGTCAGGTTTTCCACATACCCAATCACATTGAGTGTGTGAATCCCTTACTGGATCTCCTTCTGTCATGACATACTAGGACAGTGTCATAGAGACATCATATGTCTCATGTTGTCTCTGCAACTCACAGTTCAGAGAACACAACATCAAGCACTCCTCATCAATGTCTTTCTCAGTATGCTTCCATAAGCATACTTTCAGCCATTAATGTGGTGGGATGGAGTTCATCTGGTTCTGGTATAACTAGGACTTGGAGCTTTCACTCTTTGAGAACACTTCTCACCATCCTAACCAGTCGTGGAATTATTCCCATTTAATTTGTTGGTCTCAAAGACTGATCGCAAATAAAGTGATTTGTTGATTAACCATTTATTTTAACAAAAGGAAATATATGCAATTTTAGTCCAAAACTCTTTTGACTTGTTTGATTGATTTGAAAAGTTTGACGATATAATTAGGCCTTTAATTAATTATCGCTCCAACTATTTTAGTTCAAATTGATAGCCCTCACCATCAATTCGGAAGATTGCAGCGTACAACCTTCTAGTGGGCAAGATCCTGAAATCCTCTAAGTCATGAGTCAGCTTTGGCTGATCGCCCACAACTTAGATCTCTCAGGTAGGCAACTTTTGCCAATTGCATCATATGCAACTCTTGTTGAATGAACATGCACAATACCTTGCCATGAACATTCCTTGCCTCTGGGCCTAGACGCTCTAAGAATCACCAGTTAAGTCTAACCCAAAAGCCGACATGGTAAACATGCACCCTGCTTTGGCAGAACCTACATGTCTACCCTTCACACTACCACAAGATAGACGGCGCACCATGCTTTGGCGTAACCTACGCTTGGTCGATCGAGCTTTTCATGTGTGCCGCTAATGGAAGGCATATAAGACTTAATATTTTAATGAGGGATTTGGTTTTATATACATATACATATCCAATCACCACAATACATAGTACGTATCATATACATGCTATATCCCACAGAAAACATGCACAAACGATAAAAAGCGATGATTATGGCCATCCTAATGTGATTCCTCGAGCCAAGAGGAATCACGGTCATCTAGGTCTACATCACATGCAACCTGTACAAGATGAACTCTGTGCCTTACCATCTGAGTAGATCAACTCATCACATGAATGATCTGTACTCTCCAGCCGGTCGTCTGGGTGCCACCAGCCGATCGGTTGGCTCCTGCAACCGATCGGTTCACCTGGCCGTCGTGCATCTCGTCATGTCCGCCACCCGCTTGTCTCGCTCCTCGAACCGGTCATCAACCGATCGGTTCACTCCTTGAACCGACCGTCGGAAACGTCAACCGATCGGTTCACTCCTTGAACCGATCATTTCAGCTGTCGTCTTGATGTCCTCCGGTCTTTGACATAACAGGAAATAAAAAAATCTATCCTATTTATTACATTGCTTTAAAAGGGGAAACCCCGAGTTACATTCGGGGGGGAGCAAAGGTAGGAAAGAATCTCGAATTATTTCGAGTTACATCAGAAATAAGAGAGGGAATATCGGTGCGCAGACCGAGATGCAAGTAACCACAAACAACCACACACAGATAGGGGTTTATAGGCCATAATCACGCTACACAAATCCACCACAAAACTCGTTTAAGGGCGACGCGTATCGAGTGCAGCTCCTGGTCGCACTGCGCGGTCTTCAACTCCGGTCTTGGACGGTGTCTGTGCAGCTCCTGGTCGCACCGGGACTGACTCCTCCTCCTCCTACCGGACTGTCGGATGACAGTTGTCCTCCTAAGCGGCAGTGTCCTCCCGCCTCTGTAGTAGTCCACACGGACCACCTGGAACTCCACTCTCCTTGTCCCACAAGGAAGTGGAAGGAGTCGCACCCTCCTGTTGACGTACTAGTCGCCAACACACTCTCCTGCTGCCAGTTGCAACTGCAGTTGTCCTTCCCTTGCTACACCTCCCTTTGCGGGAAGCACTTGCTCGGGCTCTCTCATGGTTACCAAAACCAGAGAGAACGACAACTTCGCAAAGCAACCGGCTTGCATTGAGTTGTACTTTGAGAAGCCCCCAATACCCCTATATATATAGGCGGGTCATGGGACAGGGTTCTCTGTGCCCGGCAATACGGGACTAAAGCAGGAGTAGAAGGGTTCGAGAATTTTCCACAAAAAGCAACTGGTTCGCAACTTGAAATGAGCGGTTCACAACTGAACCGATCGGTTCGGCTATTGATCCGATCGGTTGGACCTGAGCCGATCGTTTGGGGCACTCCAATCGATCGGTTGGTGCCCTGAACCGATCAGTTCATGGTCCTAATCCGGCTCAAAAAGACTTTCCTCGTTTCGTTCTCAATTGGTATCGTATACCAATGTTATTCCCAATCGAATTGGGCAATTTGAAACCAAAGGAAAATTCTTGCCGACATGACTTTCCCAACTGGTCGGTTGCACCAGTTGAGCCGATCGGTTCAACTCTTGAACTGGTCGTTTCAACCTGGGCATGAGCCGATCGGCCTGGACACTCCAGCCGACCGGTTCAGCACCTCAGCCGACCGGTTCATCACATGAGCCGATCGGTTGGGAGCACAGGTTGGGCAAAATCAGTCAATTGCGATTTCAATCAATCTGATACTCCAATCAATGCGTCCAACACCTTGAACCATACGATATTGAGCCATCGACTGATTGAGTGTTTAATTGAACTACTAAACTCCTTTAGTAATCAATCTAAACATTGCTTTGTGGACAAAACTCCTCTTCCAGGTTAAATCCTATGTGTGTGACCCTGCAGGTCCATTTCACGTTGGCAGTGAAAGTCCATAACACTTATGACTTTACAAGCAAAGAGCGGTGCCTAGTCACACATCAGTGCTACCCAAGTGAAAGTAGAAAGTTGGAGAACAACTTTCATCCTACAATCCGTGAATGGTGTTACAGTGAATGTATAATTCCTTTGTCACTGATATCCCGAATGAACTCAAGGCATGGAACAGTCATCCTGTCAACGTTAATTCACTTTCTTGATCTCAGAGTAGATTGAAGGAGATATGTATGACATTAATATCATATATTGATTCACACATGCGTGCGCATGCCTATCTCAATCCTACTCATCAAGTGGCCTTGGATATCAAACTCCCTCAGGAGGGACAAATCCCATATCTATCACTCACCCCTCAAAAGCCCCATGTGTCAAAGCCACCCAATCATCACCTTTATAACAACCCATGTTTCAGGATTGCGTTTGATGATGTCAAAGTGTGCCCAACGACATGTGTTGAGTGTAGTGATTTCAGGTCTAAGAATCACACTCACCACCATCACTGTGAGTACTGACTGTGACTACCATCTCATGGTTCCATGTGTCAAACTCACGGTGGGTCTGTCTGGTACCTTGTTCTCTAACAAGTACCTATGTGTTTGGTTTGATATCTCTATATCATGACTAATGAGATTCTGTCATCAACCAACACCACAATCTAGTCTTGTGTGTCATTGGTGTCTATCTACCTTCCACAATGACATCCGACTAGGGACATAACAAGAATGTACAAACTCTTAGCATCCGTATGATCTCATCGTTCAGGTCATGAACCTGAAGGCATACGTCATTGAGTACTGTCATTCTCTAGACATTCAATCTATTCTATCACTATCTCTTATGACTGAACCAGAAGGAATTGGAAGCTTGCCTTTGATGTTTATCAAATCAATCTTAATGTATCCCACCAATCATCCCATGATTGGCTCTCAGGGCATACATACCAACACCATGGACCCAATTGTGGAAGATGTACTATAATAGAATCCAAAGGGTAGATGTTGGACATGTACTATAATAGAATCCTTAAGTCTATCCTAGGGTCAGGTAGGGATAATACCGATGGAAGTAGGTGTTTCCTAATTCCCTAGTTGCACATGAACATAGGGTCGGGAGGTAACAACTATCATTGTCTGAGGGCCATGGGTTAGGAGATTGATCACATTCATGAACTCATGGGACCCAAAGGGTAGATGAGTAGGGCACTCTCTAGATGCATAAGGGAAGTGGGATGACCCTGAAAGTACCGGCACCCTATAGACCTAGAGGAGATGACCAAGGATTGTGTGTGGACCCAAAAAGGTTTGAGACCAGTTTTCCATGGAGGTAACTTTGATATCAAGATGTTTGGGATGTTGAGACATAAGATGCACATTTCAACTAAGATTTAAAGGTATACTGGCAATGTGGGATGTACCATCTCTACTCTTGGAATAGGAAGAACTCTATATTTGGACTGTAGCCAAATGCTTATTTCCTCTTGTTATGGGAGTGAGAGATAGGACAATACACATGCCATACACCAAGGATAAAAGATGATTTGAGTAGGAACGTTACTATGAGGTATGTGGACAGAGCGGATAACATGCCGTGGAGTGAATGATACATGGATGGTTTACAAACAAGGTAGTCATCTTATGAGGATGTTTTATCATGAGATATGAGTCATACAAGGTTGAGTATGAAAAACCAAGAGAATAAGCTCAGAGTTTTCTTGATGAAGATAGACCTAGAGCTGAGATGAGATAATAAGTGGAATACATGGAGGTGTATGTATTCAACTTTACCTAACACCTAAGGATGTGCAGTGGTAATGGATGCTCTGGATGAGATGCAACTGCCTAGTTTAACTAGAGGCTAGAAGGGGTTGTTAGGTTAACCCTAATTTGGAAAAGAGATAAGTTTGGCTAGCACTCAGATGGAATAAGATCTGTTGAATAAGTTAGTGGTTGTTTGGTTAGCCAGCCTAGTCCTTGATACAATGAAAGGATGGTTGTAGAACCTCAAGATGCATTTCACTGAAAAGGAAGGTGTGGAAACCCCGTTTAGAATGGTTTAGGGTTTCTGAGGAATCGATCTTAAGGAATCATGACAATATGGGAGGTTATGATTTAAGATCACCTTATACTGTGGTACTACCAAGATAATAAGTGACAATAGTACTTTGGATGCCTAAGATAAAGTGGCACGTGGTGTGCTGCCATGCATGACAGGAGGTGAAGGATGAACACCTGTAACCCAGTGTATTGGTATAGCGAGAGTTCATCACTATGGATGTTGTGGTAAGTCTCCCCTAGACCAAGGAAGGTCGAGATGCGATATGGGTTATGGTAGATCACCTTACCTATATGACATGAGAAAGAAAGAGTACTGTCAAGGAACAGATCGGGTTAAACTACACATGAGAGAGTTGGTTCAACTACAAAATAATGCGAGTTCAAAGGTTCTTGAGAATGACCTAAAGGTTCACTTCCATAAGTGGGAGTAGGTATATGAAGAACTCGATGTTAATACCTTATCACCCCTAACTAATGGTTAGTATGATCAAGACTAGAGGGTGTTCATTTAGGGTGATACATAGAGACAGTTCTTGTCCTTTGTAAGATGTGATGTTAACCACCATAATCATTATCGGGTTGTAAAGAAGCTCTGAAAGGGAGGTTGTGTCGGTCACCACTTCATTAAGATGATGTTGGTGAAGGGACCTCGCGAAGGTCAAGAAAGTACCACAATGAGTGCAGATGAATTCACTTTGATCATGTAATAGCTGAAAGGAGCCCAGAGACGACATGAGTTGTAAGATGATGCAAGGTAGACTAACATGTAGTTCACTGTGGAGGAATATGTTACATGAAAATCCGACCCCTCTAAGTTATAGCTAAGAGAGCTGAGTCGTCGATGCATGGGTTCTTTTGACATGGTTTGGTGGAGAAGGTTAAGTTTGCCCTTACCCCCAGGATAATGTGATGAGTTTCAAATATCCAATTTAGAGCACTATGTGAGGTACCCAGACCATGTGCGGAGCAATGAACCTAGTGATCCCCAAGGGAGGCTGTAATGACCTGAGTCACCTATGAGGTTTATAGATGCCAAGGTGAAAGAACTCAGAGAAGCGCCATTGATAAGGCAAAGCCACATAGGGGCCAATGATGGACATGTAAAAGTCTTATCCTAAATTGTTTGTTTGCTCGATGAAATTTTGAGGACAAAATTCCTATAAGAGGGGAAGGATGTTACAATCCCAGTTTTGGGTTCATTTGATGGGAAATGTGATTTCTCATATTTAAGATATTTGAACAAATAAAGATATGATTTGTTTTGAATAAATGGATTTCGTTTACAATAGCCTTGATGATTGTTTTGTGGGTTTTATTGGCTATTGGGTCCAATAACAAAGAAGAGACAAAAGGAACTCCATTATTAATAAGAAATGGAGAAAATAAAAATGTAGAAACTTCTAGAAGGAAGAAATATATAATCCAAAGGTGGATTTCGTGCTTCTTGGGTTCCTTGGGTTCCAAGGTGTCCAAAGTTGCAAAAAGAAAGCAATAAGAAAAGAAAAGATCAATTAAATATTTCTTTATTAAGAAAGAAATTGAAAACAATGATAAAATGTGAAAAATAAGAGAGAAGAGGTATAATTGAATTATCCTTAGTGGATTTTTGTATCCAAAAAAATGTAAGGTTAAAAGGAATGCCAATGAGGAAAATAAAAAGAAAGAAAAAGAGAAATCCTCAAAAAGAGATATTTTAATAAGAAATAAACAAGATAATGTGAAATAATGAATATTGATGCATCTAGAAGGATAATAAGTATCCTTATGAAGGAATTTCGAAATCTAGGAGTTTATTGGGGTCCAAGGAGCCCCAATGAAGGAAGAGGAAATAGAAAATACCAATAATGTCAAATAAGAAGATAATATGATGCATAATGAATGATTTTGGGGTATTGTTAAAAAGGAAGTAATTTCTATTAAAAGAAAATACAAATTCGTGCCAATGGATTAAAAAGCAAGAATAAAGAGAATAAGTGAGAGGAATTTTGAATTCCTAATTATACAAGAAATAAGAAATATTAGAGAGAGAGTGACTTACTTCATCATGAAGGAATCACATTCCTATTAGGAAAGGGCTTTGCTAATTCGATGATGAGTACCGTAGGGCGTGGACACCCTCCCCTATATAAGTGGTAAGACCTTGGGTTGAGTCCAGAAGATCCCACACATTATCTTCTCCTTCTTCAACCTTGCAACCATTCTAACCCTAATCGGAGGGGGTTGGTGTGATCCCAGGAGCTATGAGGGTAGTTTGAGGAGTTTGCGACGCTCTTACGATGTCAGAGAAGACTTGGCGATCGTTTTCTTGGCTCCTCACACCTGCGCGATGCCTGCAAGAGGACTATAGGTTGGCCACAGTCGTAGATCAGCTGGGTTGTTTTCGACCATCCAGGCCGCATGTGAGAGGCGCCCTCTCCTACGCGGGGCACGATGGAGGAAGGGGGAGGCACCTTGGTAGCCGTCAAAGGCTGGAAGGGTGGCGGCAGAGCCGCATCTCGACCTTGATACCGTGGTAGCTAGGTCACATGAGGAGGAAGACAATCGGAGGTGGTGTTTGATAGAAATACCCCTCTGGGCATGACATGATTTTACCGTGCGTAGAATGCAAGTGCACGCGTCAATGTAGTATAGACCCTTGTGAGGCCTGAGTCGAACTCAGGGACACTGAATTATCGGTAGACTACTATTAACTACTCGCAATCAGCCAGACTAGTTAAAAGGTTATGAGATTTGTTTTTGTACAATAAAAGAAAATAAAATAAAATAAAGCAATCGATTAAATGTTTAGTTTAATCAATTCAAATGGACATCTTTAGGGTTGCAGTTTCACTAGGGGTGTTCATTGTATGAATTTCCATATAATAATTCAGGTTCATCTCTCAATCCGGGTAGTGGCCTGTAGTCAGAATTGTCCACTGACGTGGTACAATTCACTACCTATTTCTAGGCCGGTTCCACCGTCGTAGTAACCTATACCCTAAACTAGGTGCATTAGAATCAACCTTTGGGTTTCCACCATTAACTGTACATCACCTTGTTTAAGGGATTTGTTAATTAATGTGAATTTCATCTCTTTTCAACCGTTAATTGTTCTTTCAAAGTAATTAAAGGCATTAGATTATCATTATGGCGATCACGCATAACAATATAATGGAGAAAACAAAATCATACCACAGATTTAAGAGATAAATGCTGAATTACTATGATAAAAATGTCATACAATGCTTCCCCGGGATACTCCCGGTCCTAAAGATAAAGGGGATTAGCCCCGCATGTTAATCTCAGAGAAAAATATGGTTGAGAAAAGGGGAAACATGGAGAAAAATGTGAATAAGTAATGAAACCCCTGAACAGAGAAGATCCAAGCATTCCTCGTCGTAGAATGCACGATCTACAACCTTTCGGAGGTGGAAAACCCTTTCTTTGGCTTCCAGAATGGATGGGGCATGCTTCTAGGCTCCATTCTTCTCTCCACACCTTCTCGGGACATGTGCAACGGATAATGACGTGATCCCCTACTCTTGGCCGCCGTCATTAGGTATAATCACCGAGTTAGGTTTCCAAAATATCACAACCGTCGGATTTGGATCGATCTGAAACAAACTTTAATCTGACGGTGTTGATACCATCGACGTGGGTCGATGGTATCGACTCTGTGCGATATCGGCAAGTCTTCTTTTCTTTTCTTTGTTGTGCCTGATGCTGACTCGATACCATCCACCAGGGTTGATGGTATCGACACCCTTAGGTGTCAGTTTTATCCCTTTTCCATCACTGAAACTCCACATGTCGATAGTATCGACTTTTGGGTCGATAGTATCGACTGTCTGCTTGCCAGCAACCTGATGGTAACTAGATACCATCGACTTCCCTGTCAATGGTATCGACTTTGTGCTGCTCCTTACTGCTGGCTGCCTGTGGCTGTGTCGATAGTATCGACAGCCGTCGATGGTATCGACAGTTGCATATATGCATTTTTCCTGTAATTGCAAAACAAAACCACATAAGCCGAGATAAAACCTATCACTGTAATCATTTATGCTCAAAACAATAAAATAGGAGATAATTGATGCTGAGAAGGGTTGTAGACTAAAGTAAGTGAATTATGCAATATTAACCACCAAAATGACCAATAATCGCATAATACGCGAGTAAAACAAGTCTATAAATACGACTCAAAATCATCGCATCAAACTCCCCTAAGCTTGAACATTGCTCGTCCGCGAGCAATTAAACTTTAGAATAGAATTGTGAGGGTCAACTAGAGAACAGATTATCACAACAAACATCACCATATGATCCCCGCCAGACATTCACATTCCGGCCCTCACTAAACACAGAATGATAATTACCTTAAAGGCGACAGTAATCATCCATAAAAGATATCTATCTCAAAATTGATGAACACTATCACATAAGGCAGTTAACATAACAAAGTTCTCTGGTCCAGACTCAGTGCATCTTGTGATCTTCTATTCTACATTGCTCGCCGTAACTACCATCTACATGGAAGCAGTTCTCCTGGTATTAATGAGTGAGGAGAAAATCACAGTGGCCTACCAATTCGAGCAATGAGTGGATGGAATGGGTGGCTCATGGAAGAAATGGAAGCATTATATGGTTTTAACATGCATAAAACAAAAAAACGACCTAAATGATGCATATGCAAGTGAAAATGCCCTAATGCCTACATTTGGGTGGAATGATGCATGCACTATCATCCCGTCTCAAGGAAAGATGGAATATCTAGGAGAACTACATCATGTCCTTATTCTTCTTAAGATGGAGGTGAGACTATGTTCCTTTCTCCCTCTCATTCTACTCACTTCTCACTACTTCTTCTTTTTTTTTCTTTCTTTTTTAATTTTTTTTCTTGTATTCTTTTTCTTCAAGCCCTTATTTTCATGGCTGACAACGAATTGTTTGTCGGGCTCACTTATTGATGCATCACTTATACATTTGAAGCATTCAGAAGGTATGGAACAAGTTAATCACCCTTAATGTTCAGAAGATATAAGATGCATGATGTACTCTATGCACAAAAATATGAATGCAGTTACAAAACGATGAATATGCAACTAAATGACACACACCTAAGGATAATGTGCATGTATAACTTATCTATTTTTTTAATTTTCATGCAAATTTTGTGAAAATAGTTGAAATGCAAGACCTATCTACATGGAATGCAATCAAGGATATTAAAACCGTAATGTACTTTCAATTCTTAAGGTGGAGTATGAAAACAATGGGGTGGATAGATCACAGGACTAATTGACTAAACCTTTGAAAATTATTATGTGTCCATCCGTACTGACCTGTGTAGTAATTAAGAGGTTTCTCTGTCTTATTTCAAATTAAAGTCTCATTATCATTTGATTAGTTTAGGCTCAACAACCAGTTCCGTCCACTTTTCATAAACCATAGGAATGTACAGTTGTGATTTCCTGTTTTAGAGTTGACAAACCCAATCATTTCCTTAAGTTATGTGCTCAAAGTTGAACAACACAAACTTGCAAAACACGAAAATTTTTAAAAAATTTTCCCTTGATTCCCATGTACAAACAACGAGAAGACACATGACTTAAGGCATTCACAATTACACTAGATAGAGTGTGGATCCTACAAACAAACTAAGAACTACGAAAAACAAATGACAAAAGAACCAACAATAAAAACTAAAAACTGAGAAAAAATAAAGGATAGAGTTGTTCCAAATCCCCCCCAAGGTTGAATTCGACTATGGCCTCATTGTCAAAAACAACCTTAAAAGGTGGAATAGAGATACCGATCATTCTTCAGGAGGAGGAGGGTACTGCGGGGCCGTGGGATCCCAAGATGGGTACTGCCCCTGAAAGCTCGGATCGTACTAGGACATTGGTGGAGGTTGTGGATACCCCCCAAAATAATTCTGGCTCCAGTAATGATCGTGGAAAGGCTACTGTTGCATCTCCATCCTATGCAACCTGTCATGGATGTGTTGTTGGTTTTCGAGGAGGAGGCGCTCATTCTCGAAAATGGCCCTCTGATTATCGAGCAGCCGGTTCGTCGTATCCTGAATACCAGTGTATGAAGTTGTGTGCTGCAGTTGGGTGTGCTGGATCTCTTGTAGCATTGTATACATCCCCTGCATGGAGTAGGCACCCTCTCCTTGATGAGAGGGCTGAGGTGGCGGAGGCTGTGAAGATGAAGATGCACCTGGATGCATGCGAGAACGCTTCCAAGGTGCCACTCATGTGCGAAGAGGGGTGAAAGCCTCCTCTTCCTCTTTAGGCTCGTCGCCATCATTTTCATCATTACCGCCGTCTTCATCTGAGTCATCAATGGCTATGATGGGCTACCTAAAATGTTGAGCACCCTCGATGTGGAAGACGGGGTCTGTAAGTGAACACTCTTGATATGCTTGATTGACATGGCAGTGTGCATATGCCAAGCCATCACGAAGCAGAATGAGGTTGGAGTGGTGCAGATGCTGCAAGTTGACCTTGCTCCTGTTGGAGAGAGGAGTAAGATGGGAGAAATTTAACCCAAGATAGTGGGCTAGTGGTGTGATGAGCCCTCCAAAGTGGATTGGAGCCTTCCGCGTACTCCTCTGAACGGCCAACACGCGCTTCAAGAAAAACGCGCCCCAATTACACTCTTCTCGCTTCAGCAACTTGTGCAGGATAAACAAATCTATCTCTTGAAACTTGTTGAGAGACAGGTCACCACGAGCAAACAAGGTGGTGCAGAGCATGCGGTGAAGGACCCGCACAAACGGATGCTCAAAATCCGCAACCTCCGCATTATGGTAGCTGAAAGATTTGCCCAGAGGCACATTCACTAGCTCGACGAAAATAACATCATAGTCAATCCGGTTGTCTGGCCTATGGTACTGGTCTCTCCCATGATTCCAGTTGTAGATGGAATTGAACTGCCTGAGGGTGAGAGTGTAATAATTGTTGTACAGCCGAAAAGAAACGCGGCCCTTGATCCATTCCCGATCAGTGGCTATGACGTCGTTTGGCACGACACATATATCCAACGACGCCATGAACTCGGCCACTAGCTCCTTGTATGTCGGCCATTCACCGAAGAATGGCTAGCCGTCGGCGTTGAATTCCATCTCATCGGGCCTCCTGCCTGTATGCCTTGCCTGCTCCTTGAGAACGTAGGCAAGATTGGGCTCGAACCCAAGATCACGAACCATGTCCCGATCGACGTAGTGGGTCAGCTCTATCTTTCTCTTCATCAGCTCCTCGTAGACCTTCCTAACCTCCGCGGAATGATGAACAATCTGCAGGCGAGGAATAGATGCAGTAGGCAGATGGATGAACTCAGGGATCTCCATAAGATCCATTAGTGAAGAAGAAGCACCGGCTGTACGCACCATCGTCGCAAAGAACGAAGGAAAAGAAGATGGAGCTCAGTGAAGATCGAAGAATACAATCTCCGCTCGGTGAAGGCTCGCGGAAGAACTCGCTCCTTGGATGCTCGTAGTCGGGCTCCGGTCGCACAGCAATACGCACGACACAAGTGGAGGGCAAAAGCTCTGAAGGTGTGACGTCATATGACAACAATCTCTCCCTTTTATAGCTGAGGTTGTCGCTGTTGTGCACCCGTCGATACCATCGACGTGGGTCGATGGTATCGACACCTGTAGCACAATCCAGTATTTCGCTAGTATCGACGGTTGTCGATAGCCTGATTTGGGGGACCGGATTGCTGATGCGTCAATACCATCGACTTGTGTCGATGGTATCGACCCATCCCACGGATTGACTCTCTTGATGCAGTGATCACCGTTCATTTCCTCTCACAAATTGGTGACGTGTCGTGTCAATACTATCGATGCAAGTCGATAGTATCGACTTCTACTTAGGGCAAACACCCTCGCGAGGCTCGGTCGCCGCTTCCTGTCTGTAACCGGGTCGATACCATCGACAGTACCATCGATGGTATCGACTTCACTGATACAAATTTGTATGAATATCTCTAGAGATCTTGTGAGTATCGACATCCATGTCGATACTATCGACCTCGTTCTGGCGAGCAACCTGATGGTGGGTCGATACCATCGACGAGGCCGTTGATAGTATCGACTCAGAGAAATTTTTGCAGCTGCCTAACTGTACCCCTATCGATACCATCGACATAAGGGTCGATAGTATCGACCCTGCCTCAGTCCTGCACATTGAACAAACGATCAAGGTACCTTGTTTACACTAAAAACAAAATCGAATCAAACTAACTTACTAATGAAAAAGAAACTAAACAAAACTACCAATGGCTGGGTTGCCTCCCAACAAGCGCCCTTATGTAACGTCTTAGGCTAGACGAGAACAAGCTACTCATCACTTTGGAGCTTTAGAGAGTGTGCCTAGGGGATCATGCGACAGTTTGAACTCAACTCGATCCTGGCCAATCCCCAAGGTCAAAGTACCTCTCCCAATGGCAGTGACAACATCGGCCGTCGCTTGAAATGACCTTCCTAAGAGCATTTCACAACCCTTGAGTTGAGGCATATCCATAACAATGAAATCCACCGGAAAGATAAACTTGTCTACTTTGACAAGTACATCCTCACACACTCTATATGGCTTGATAATGGACCCATCCGCCAACTCAATAGTCGCAACAGATTTCGTTATTTTCTTCAACCCAAGCTTTTGAAATGTGGACATTGGCATAAGATTAATGCTGGCGCCTGAATCACATTGTGCTTGTGGAAACTGTTGACCGCCTATGGAACATGGAATGTAGCAGCCTCCTAGGTCTTTCCTCTTCTATGGCAAACTCCCATTGATAATTGAGCTCACCATCTCATTCACCTGGCAAACATCTATGTCTTTGATCTGCCTCTTCTTGGTGATGATATCCTTGATAAACCTCCCATATGCAGGAATCTGCTATATCATTTCCACTAACGGAATACTGATATGGAGTCTTCTGAACATCTCCAAGAACTTCCTGTAGTGTCGATGATCTTTCTTTGACCTCTGATTATCCGGAAAAGACACCATTGCCTAATTTAAAGGCTTGTGAGGTGGCTCATATGTGCTTTTTGGGGTCTCCTCCCCTAAGCTTGCTTCAATGTCACCCTCTAGCGCAGACTTTGGTACATCATTTATAACAGGTGTAACTAGAGGCGGCTCCTCTCCCTCAGTGACTGTAACTTCACCCTGACGCATGGCCTTCACCTGCTCTTCTTGCCCAGGTGCGGGCCCGGCCGTGGTGGGCTCTTGGCGGGATTTTCTGAATGGGATATATCCGCCAGGTAGTCCATAATGACTGCGAGGATATGGTATTCTCAGTGTAGCCTCCGTATCAAAAATCATTTTGCTTTTGTCCTGGACTTCCACCACCGGGGGCTCTGCCTCAGTAATCACTGATATGTACTTAACTTGATGATGTGCTTGAACAACCTCTGCATTACCAACCTATCTTTGTTGATTGGCATGCTTCATGGCCACCACTTCATTGGAAATCTGGGTCACATTCGTCTCTAGTGCCCTCATCTGTGCTCCATGGCTTTGCAATGTTTTCCCAAATTTAGTCAAGATCTCCCCCTGAGACTGCAGCTGCTTACTAAACATGTTCATCATATCCTGATTTTGTTGCACCACTTGACTAAGCAACTCGGTGCTTTTGTCTTCAGCCCTTGGTTGTGGCTTTGCATCTGGATCTTGTAGGAAGTTGTTCGGATCCTTCCATGATAATTTCCTATCCTTCCTCCAAGCATAATCATTGTTTCTGTAGCCCTGTTGCTGCATAAATTTGACTTGGGCTTCCTCCTCGGATTCCACATCTTCTTTGGCAAGCAATTTCTTGGCTATAAGGTCTAATTTATCATTCAGCTCCTTAATGGCCCTGGACTCACCCACAACTTTCACTTGTTCTGGTGCATTCCTGTCACCCCAGGATTGCTTCTTTGCCATGTTCTTCAAAATTTCCCAGCACCTTATGCCCTTGTTGTTTAAGAAGAACCTTGAACCTACAAAATCTAAGTTACTTCTATCATGCTCAGAAAGAGCAAAATAGAAGATTTTAACCTGCTTTTCTATATCCAGTCCATGATGCGGGCACCTCCTTAGCATGATCTGAAACCGTTCCCAGGTCTTGGAGTAAGTCTCGCCTGCTTTTTGACTAAAATTATGAATTTTTCTGATCATATCATTTGTCTTCTCGGGCGGAAATAATCTTTCAAAGAACACTTCCACCATGTGGTTCCATGATTCCACATACTCATCGTCAAGATTATGTAACCATTCTCGTGCATTTCCCACCAGAGAGCTGGGAAACAACTTCAAGTACAACGTCTCCTGTGGAAACCTGTCTATCTTGATCATATCATAGTTCTCCATGAACTGACTAATGTGAGTCACCGGGTCTTCATTTTTGAGCTAATGAAATGCATTTGATTTGACCAGATTTATTAATGCAGGATCAATCTTGTAAGTCGGAATGTTGACCGCCTGCTTCTTTATTGGCCCCTTTGAAGAGTATGAGGAAGAAGCCTTTATCTTCTCCCATATCGTCTGCTCTTCTACCATGGCTTCTGGTTCTAAATTGGAATCTATTTTGTCTGGTTGGTCTTGAATAGAGTTCTGCTCATCGTCTGGTCCCGACAGTAGAACCTCTGGTGATTGCTGCGTGTAGTCGGTGCTACGCGTCCTCACCATGCACCATTACCTGTAAGAGGAAAATCTCAGTTCATTACCTTTGGTAGACGATTCCTAAATATGAATGATAAACTATGAATTTCAAAAATAATAATAAAATAATAAAATAATAAAATAAAAATGTGGCCTAGAGTGGCCTCTTGCATCACTTGTAGTGCTGACAATTTGCCGTGTCACCGGCAACGGCGCCAAAAACTTGACACGATTTTACCGTGTGTATAACGCAAGTGCACGCGTCAATGTAGTATAGGCCCTTGTGAGGCCCGAGTCAAACTCAGGGACACTGAATTATCGGTAGACTACTATTAACTGCTCGCAATCAGCTAGACCAGTTAAAAGGTTATGAGAGTTGTTTTTTTTTTACAATAAAAGAAAAGAAAATAAAACAAAGCAATCGATTAAATGTTTAGTTTAACCAATTCAAATGGAGATTTTTAGGATTGCGGTTTCACCACGAGTGTTCATTGTATGAATTTCCATATAATAATTCAGGTTCATCTCTCAATCCGGGTAGTGGCCTGTAGTCAGAATTGTCCACTGTCGTGGTACAATTCACTACCTATGTCTAGGTCGGTTCCACCGTCGTAGTAACCTATACCCTAAACTAGGTGCATTAGAATCAACCTCTGGGTTTCCACCATTAACTGTACATCACCTTGTTCAAGGGATTTGTTAATTAATGTGAATTTCGTCTCTTTTCAACCATTAATTCTTCTTTCAAAGTAATTAAAGGCATTAGATTATCATTATGGTGATCAAGCATAACAATATAATGGAGAAAATGAAATCATACCACAGATTTAAGAGATAAATTATGAATTACTATGATAAAAATGTCATACAATGCTTCCCCGGGCTACTCCCGGTCCTAAAGATAAAGGGGATTAGCCCCGCATGTTCATCTCAGAGCAAAACATGGTTGAGAAAAGGGGAAACATGGAGAAAAATGTGAATAAGTAATGAAACCCCTGAACGGAGAAGATCCAAGCGTTCCTCGGCATAGAATGCGCGATCTACCGCCTTTCGGAGGTGGAAAATGCTTTCTTTGGCTTCTGGAATGGCTGGGGCATGCTTCTAGGCTCTTTTCTTCTCTCCACACCTTCTCGGGATGTGTGCAGCGGCTAATGACGTGATCCCCTTCTCTTGGCCACCGTCATTAGGTATAATCACCGAGTTAGGTTGCAAAAATATCACAATCGTCAGATTTGGATCGATCTAAAACAAACTTTAATCTGACGGTGTCGATACCATCGACGCGGGTCGATGGTATCGACTCTGCGTGATATCGGCAAGTCTTCTTTTCTTTTCTTTGTTGCGCTTGATGCTGACTCGATACCATCGATGAGGGTCAATGGTATCGACACCCTTAGGCGTCAGTTTTATCCCTTTTCCGTCACTGAAACTCCACGTGTCGATAGTATCAATTTTTGGGTCAATAGTATCGACTGTCTACTCGCCAGCAACCTGATGGTAACTTGATACCATCGACTTCCCTGTCGATGGTATCGACTTTGTGCTGCTCCTTGATGCTGGCTTCCTGTGGCTATGTCGATAGTATCGACAGACGTCGATGGTATCGACAGCTGCAGATATGCGTTTTTCCTGAAATTGCAAAACAAAACCACATAAGCCGAGATAAAACCTATCATTGTAATCATTTATGCTCAAAACAATAAAATAGGAGAGAATTGATGCTGAGAAGGGTCATAGACTAAAGTAAGTGAATTATGCAATATTAACCACCAAAATGACCAATAATCGCATAAAACGCGAGTAATACAAGTCTATAAATGCGACTCAAAATCATCGCATCAGGGCACTACAAAACTAGTAACTTAATTGGGGGTAAAAATGACCTTTCGAAATGTTTTCCAAGTTGCAAAGCAACGTTGCTTGTTTGGGAGCCGTGGCACCTCCTGATTGGCTCAGGTAAAGTTTTATTGCAAATTTCATAACGAAATATTGGTAACTCCGATGATAGCAAATAATATATGCATTTTGGTCAAAAAAACAAGAGGAATTCATTAAAAATATAATTGAAGACTAATTCCTATTTCTATTAAAAAGTAGTGTAAGTTATCAACTTTAATGAATTAAAGATTAAGAAACCCTATTTTGAGATGATTAATATAATTAGTAGGGTTTAATGGATGATTAAAGTTGATATTAACTTGTTAATCATAAAAAGGTACATTAAGAACAAAAAGGATGAACTTTGCACAGAATTAGTTTAATTTAGAGTTTCTTGTGCATAAAAATGCTTTCATGGGCCTTGAAACCCTAATATTAGTAAAAGTGACTCATAATGGCTTTAGTTGCTCAATTTCATCATTAAACTTGAGATATGATAATTTCAAGCTATTTCAAGTATAAGAGTTCTTAATTGTGGATAAATACCCCTAATGTAGTAATTAGGGTTTTCTAATGGATAAAGGTAGTAATTAATGACAAATAGAGTTCATATGTGATTTAGACCATAATGAACTATGAATTGACAATAGATGAGTATAATGATCTTGTCATGGATTATAGGGATAAAAATGGTAGCTTTAATGTAAAAGAGGCTTAATGGACTTAATTGATGATTAATTGTGTTGTTTCTGAAATTAAGGTTATATGTTGCAACCTTAATAACTTTCATGAAGAATAGATGAGAAATTAGGGTTTAAAAGAGTAAAGTGAAGTAAAAACCCTAATTGCAAAGTAACCCCTAAAATAGGTAGACATCCTAAAAAGGAATAGAAATCTTAAGTAGCAAGATGGTTTGAATAGATTTTGATAAAAAGGAATTGGATGTGATTTCAGGATTCTTATACTTGCTTGATTGGATTTCCCTTCTTGGTTGATTCTATCTCAAATCTACCTGTCAGGTATGTGGTTACACTTATGAATATCTCGAATTAGTTTTTTGAGGTTTTCCGAAGTTTTTCTCGATGACTTGAATTAAATTGTTTTTTTTTCAGACTTGAATTAAACTGTTGGATGAATTTAATTCATGCAAACTATAATGTGAATATGACTATCACTTAAGATATGAGCCTACTAGCTCAGATCCTAGTCCTCTTTGTGGCTTAATAGTTTGACCTAGTACATGGATACCTATGGGGTAAGTCCATCAGCTCATTGGATGACTTAGTACATGGCTACCAATGGGGGTAGGTCCATCAAGTCACCTTGAGTCAGGGATTAAGCTACCTATGGGTAGTGACATGTGACTCTTCATCACACCATGAGTTAGGGATTGGGCTACCTATGGGTAGTGCCATGTGACTCAACCCTAGATATTGATCTACCTGTTAGGTAGGATCATGTGGGGTTAATGGGGATCTACCATGAGGAAGGTAGTATCCAGGTCCACTGTAGGGACAACACAGAGATAGGGGATAGGTAAGGATTGAGAAGTATTGCTCAAGAAATAATCTTGGCTGTTAAATGATAATTGGTTGATTACATTGTTATCATAGTTCCATGATTATTGTTTCCCCCACATACCAGCTTTTTGCCGACCGACATTTTATTTGTCGACATTTTAGGTATAAGTGAAAAGAACAAATAGTAAAGTGGCGTATGTGGAATTAAATGAGGATTAACGATTAAGGAGGATTAGTTAGAATTTTCTCTCATATGGATAGAAGATTAGTAATCCAAGTTTTTCAAAGTTATGCAAAACGTTTTAATTTATATCAGATTTCAGTATAGTTGGTAGAATTTGATAATTGTTATCGATTATTTGTCGAACCTTTGATCTAGAAATGGGAATAATGACTTTGACCTCTTGGTCTCCCTTAATTGGGGGTTACTGGGAGGTAGGGTCATTAGATTTGGTATCAGATCCTAGGTTCCTCATTTAATCTGTAATAATTATTAAATTTTACAAACTCTGTAGAACCCAAGGGAGTTATTAGAGGATTTTCCAAAAGAAAGAGGTGTCTAGAAAAGGATCATGCCTGGGGGCTGGAAAGATTTTCCTCTGCACCGCTAATCAGAATATGAGGACTCCCGGATTCGTGTGACTGCCTGGCCAAAGTCTCACGATTTGACTCAAAATAAGACACCTTTAGGACTCTCTCATCTTGTTCATCCCTTCTCAACTCAAATGCTATTAAGGACCTTAAGGATTAGGGTTTTCTCTCTTTTCCTCACCCTCTTGAGGTATGGGTAAGATTGATAAGGTTTACGGAATCCTCCACCAAATTAATAAAAAGCATGTAAATAAGATGTCATGGACATAAGCTTAATAGATTAAGCATAAAAGAATAGATACATGCGTAGGTCGTATGACATAAGTTGTCATGCCCTCAGGAGAGACCAGAGGCTAGACCTTCTTATCCGGAGGATAAGTAAAGAGAGTTAGTCTTGGAGGTAGAGACCTCCATTATAAGTGGAGACCCAACACATCCTTTGAGGATGATGCTAACCCTATCCCTAATTGGTGAGAAGACATGATGAGTTAGATGTCATGGTAGACCAGGTGTTTGGATGGAGATTCCTTTGGATGCCATATGAGCCATGAGAGGTTGGATAACCTGGTACCTTGGACGACCTAACCCTGGGAAGGGTCATGTTAGAGTGGAGGATAACACCTTCATTGATGAAGTTATAGAAGAACCTACAGAAACCCCAGGAGCTCATATGAGCATGGCATAGTATGCACCCAGAATACGTCAGTAGTGCTGACAGTAGGTTGAAACCCTAGCCAGGAGAGTATGATGAATAGCTTATGTGATGAGCATGAAGAGCTATGGATAACCTTGGACAAACATAGGTTTCACCATGTAGGGGTATGCATGTGAGCTGGATCCATCTTCACGGAGAGAGGACCTCTAATAGTGAGGCTGGTTGTAGGTTTAGCTCTAGAGAGAGAGAGAGAGTAGGAACCATGCAGGAAGGTTGGAAGCCTAGAATCTGAGATATGAGGAAAAGTGGGGAGTTGAGGATGATGTGACCTAAGTGGATGTTTGTGGTTGCCTCTTGCTTGATCCTTGGAGGTTGATGATGTCTTGTTTTCCACGAGAGGAACCAAACCCTAGAGAGAGGATGAGTCTGCTGGTACCTATGTACCTTTGGTATAGATGTGAGGAAGAGTTCCTTAGACCTGAAGAGGTTTAGTAGCAGGTTGTGAGGCCTTGTACCATGTTGGTTGTCCTTGAGGAGGACTACACTCTAAAGTGTTGCTCGAGTAGAACAATGATCAAAAGTGCATGCCATGCCTTGTACATGTTTGGATCATAGTTAAGAGGTCGAGCAGACAGGGGACATCAGAGAAGTGTACCTAGGGTTCCTAGGCCTATGAGGGGAAGTGGTGTACCTAATGCTCATGACAAGGTTTGATTCTATAGATTTGAGCATGGTACTCCACATGATTGGAGGAAAGGGAAACCCCCTTAAGTTTAAGGTATGTTTGATGAACCCCTCACAGTAAAGTTGATGACATGGGAAGGTATGATCTTGACCCAATGTTGAGGAAAGAGAATAAGTATGGCCTAATAGGGTTTAGTAGGTGGTCTACTTGTGCCTTAGTAGCTTGCTAGGGTTAAGCGTGCTAGACCTAAGGATGTTTGTGACCTTTGTTATCAAGTTGTAGCTCCCTCTCATCTCGGGAGAGGGACCCTTTTGTAAGGTGTACACCAGTTTATGTTAGTTTTGAAGTAACCTAAGGAGGCCTCATAGGATCTTAATAAGCTAAGTGAAAAGTACATGGTATGAGAATGAACATGTAGACCCATAGATAACCATCCCTATGTGCATGTGGATGTGTTACCATGGAGGTAACCGTTATGGGGCCTGACCAAGGTAGGCATGTCGCCATGACCCCTATGAAAGGATGAAAGTCAGCCCATGAATGCAGTGAGAGAGATGATGAGGGCTTGTGTAAGGTTCTAAGTTGGACATGTACTATAATAGAATATGTAAGTATATCCTAGGGTCAGGTAGGGATAAGAACGATGGAAGTAGGAGTTGCCTAATTCCCTAGTTGCACATGACCATAGGGTTGGGAGGTAACATCTATCATTGTCTGAGGGCCATGGGTTAGGAGATCGATCACCTTCATGAACTCATGGGACCCAAAGGGCAGATGAGTAGGGCACTCTTTGGATGCATAAGGGAAGAGGGATGACCCTAAAAGTGCTGACACCCTATAGACATAGAGGAGATGACCAAGGATTGTGTGTGGACCCAAATAGGTTCGAGACCAATTTTCCATGGAGGTGACTTTGATATAAAGATGTTTGGGATGTTGATACATAAGATGCATGTTTCAACTAAGATTTAAAGGTGTAATGGAAATGTGGGATGTACCATCTCTACTCTTGGAACAGGAAGAACTATGTATTTGGACTGCAGCCAAATGCTTATTTCCTCTTGTTATGGGAGTGAGAGATAGGACAATATGCATGCCATACACCAAGGATAAAGATGATGTGAGTTGGAACGTTACTATGAGGTATGTGGACAGAGCGGATAACATGCTCTTGTGGAGTGAATGATACATGGATGGTATACAAACAAGGTAGTCATCTTATGAGGATGTTTTATCATGAGATATGAGTCATACAAGGTTGAGTATGAAAAACCAAGAGAATAAGCTCAGAGTTTTCTTGATGAAGATAGACCTAGAGCTGAGATGAGATAATAAGTGGAATACATGGAGGTGTATGTCTTCAACTTTAACTAACACCTAAGGATGTGCAGTGGTAATGGATGCTCTGGATGAGATGCATCTTCCTAGTTTAACTAGAGGCTAGAAGGGGTTGTTAGGTTAACCCTAAGTAGGAAAAGAGATAAATTTGTCTAGCTCTCAGATGGAACAAGATCTGTTGAATAAGTTGGTGGTTGTTTGGTTAGCCAACCTAGTCCTTGATACAATGAAAGGATGGTTGTAGAACCTCAGATGCACTTCACTGAAAAAAAGGTGTGGAAACCCCATTTAGAATGGTTTAGGGTTTCTGAGGAATCGATCTGAAGGAATCCTGACAATACGAGAGGTCATGATTTAAGATCACCATATATCGTGGTACTACCAAGATAATAAGTGACAATAGTACTTTGGATGCCTAAGATAAAGTTGCATGTGGTGTGTTGCCATGCATGACAGGAGGTGAAGGACGAACACCAGTAACCTAGTGTATTGTTATAGTGGGAGTTCATCACTATGGATGTTGTGGTAAGTCTCCCCTAGACTAAGGAAGGTCGAGATGCGATATGGGTTATGGTAGATCGCCTTACCTATATGACATGAGAAAGAAAGAGTATTGTCAAAGGACAAATCGGGTTTAACTACACATGAGAGAGATGGTTCAACTACACCATAATGTGAGTTCAAATGTTCTTGAGTATGACCTAAAGGTTCACTTCCATAATTGGGAGTAGGTACATGAAGAACTCGATGTTAGTACCTTATCACCCCTAACTAATGGTTAGTATGATCTAGACTAGAGGGTGTTCATTCAGTGTGATACATAGAGACAGTTCTTGTCCTTTATAAGATGTGATGTTAACCACCATAATCAGTATCGGGTTGTGAAGAAGCTCTAAAAGGGAGGTTGTGTCGGTCACCACTTCATTAAGATGATGTTGATGAAGGGACCTCGTGAAGGTCAAGAAAGGACCAAAGTGTGTGCAGATGAAGTCACTTTGATCATGTAATAGCTGAAAGGAGCCCAGAGACGACATGAGTTGTAAGCTGATGCAAGGTAACTAACATGTAGTTCACTGTGGAGGAATATGTGACATGAAAATCCTACCCCTCTAAGTTATAGCTAAGAGAGTTGAGTCCCCTATGCATGGGTTCTTTTGACATGGTTTTGTGGAGAAGGTTAAGTTTGCCCTTACCTCTTAGGATAATGTGATGAGTTTCATATTTCCAATTAAAGAGCACTATGTGAGGTACCCAGGCCATGTGCGGAGCAATGAACTTAGTGAGCCCCAAGGGAGGCTGTAATGACCTGAGTCACCTATGAGGTTTATAGATGCCAAGGTGAAAGAACTCAGAGAAAGGAATATATGATGATAAAGGTTCTTTGGAAGCGCCATTGATAAGGCAAAGCCACATAGGGGCCAATGATGGACATGTAAAAGTCTTATCCTAAATTGTTTGTTTGCTCGATGGAATTTTGAGGACAAACTTCCTATAAGAGGGGAAGGATGTTACAACCCCAGTTTTGGGTTCATTTGGTGGGAAATGTGATTTCTCATATTGAAGATATTTGAACAAATAAAGATATGATTTGTTTTGAATAAATGGATTTCGTTTACAATAGCCTTGATGATTGTTTTGTGGGCTTTATTGGCTATTGGGCCCAATAACAAAGAAGAGACAAAAGGAACTCCATTATTAATAAGAAATGGAGAAAATAAAAATGTAGAAGCCTCGAGAAGGAAGATATATAATCCAAAGGTGGATTTCGTGCCTCTTGGGTTCCTTGGGTTCCAAGGAGTCCAAAGTTGCAAAAAGAAAGAAATAAGAAAAGAAAAGATTAATTAAATATTTCTTTATTAAGAAAGAAATTGAAAACAATGATAAAATGTGGTAATAAGAGAGAAGAGGTATAATTGAATATCCTTGGTTGATTTTTGTATCCAAAGGATTTCTAAGGTTAAAAGGAATGCCAATGAGGAAAATAAAAAGAAAGAAAAAGAGAAATCCTCAAAAAGAGATATTTTAATAAGAAATAAACAAGATAATGTGAAATAATGAATATTGATGCATCTAGAAGGATAATAAGCATCCTTATGAAGTAATTTCGAAATCTTGGAGTTTCTTGGGGTACAAGGAGCCCCAATGAAGGAATAGGAAAGATAAAATACCAATAATGTCAAATAAGAAGATAATATGATGCATAATGAATGATTTTGGGGTATTGTTAAAAAGGAAGTAATTTCTATTAAAAGAAAATAGAAATTTCGTGCCAATGGATTAAAAAGCAAGAATAAAGAGAATAAGTGAGAGGAATTTCGAATTCCTAATTATACAAGAAATAAGAAATATTACAGAAATATTAGTGTGTGAGAGAGAGAGACTTGCTTCTTCATGAAGGAATAGCATTCCTATTAGGAAAGGGCTTCGCTAATTCATGGATGAGTACCGTAGGGCGTGGACACCCTCCCCTATATAAGGGTTAAGACCATGGGCTGAGTCCATAAGATCCCACACGTTATCTTCTCCTTCTTCAACCTTGCAACCATGCTAACCCTAACCGGAGGGGGTGGTGCGATCCCAGGAGCTATGAGGGTAGTTTGAGGAGTTCGCGATGCTCTTACAATGTTATATAGGAATTGGCGATCGTTTTCTTGGCTCCTCACACTTACACAACGCCTGCAAGAGGACTATAGGTTGGCTGCAGGTTGGCCGCAGATCAGTTGGGTTGTTTTTGGTCGTCCTGGCTGCATGTCAGAGGCGCCCTCGCCTGCATGGGGCACGACAGAGGAAGGGGGAGGCACCTTGTTATCCGTTGAAGGCTGGAAGTGGGGCGGCAGAGCCACATCTCGACCTTCCTACAGCGGCAACTAGGTCACACGAGGAGGAAGACAACCGGAGGTGGTGTTTGACGGAAATACCCCTCTGCGAACTGTAGAACCAGTAACTTAATCGGGGGTAAAAATGACCTTTTGAAATGTTTTCCACGTTGCAAAGCAACGTTGCTTGTTTGAGGAGATGTGGAACCTCCTGATTGGCCCAGGTAAAGTTTTATTGCGAATTTCATAACTAAATATTGGTAACTCCGATGATAGCAAATAATATATGCATTTTGCTCAGAAAAATGAGAGGAATTTATTAAAAATATATTTGAAGACTAATTCCTCTTGATATTAAAACAGTACTGTATGTTATCAACTTTAATGAATTAAAGATTAAGAAACCCTATTTTGAGATGATTAACGTAGTTAGTAGGGTTTAATGGATGATTAAAGTTGATATCAACCTGTTAATCATAAAAAGGTACATTAAGCACAAAAAGGATGAACTTTGCACATAATTGGTTTAATTTAGAGTTTCTTGTGCATAAAAATGCTTTCATGGGCCTTGAAACCCTAATATTAGTAAAAGTGACTCTTAATGGCTTTAGTTGCTCAATTTCATGATTAAACTTGAGATATGATTATTTCAAGCTATTTCAAGTATAAGAGTTCTTAATTGTGGATAAATACCCTTGATGTAGTAATTAGGGTTTTCTAATGGATAAAGGTAGTAATTAATGACAAATAGAGTTCATATGTGATTTAGACCATAATGAACTATGAATTGATAATAGATGGGTATAATGATCTTGTCATGGATTAAAAGGGTAAAAATGGTAGCTTTAATGTAAAAGAGGCTTAATGGACTTAATTGCTGATTAATTGTGTTGTTTCTGAAATTAAGGTTATATGTTGCAACCTTAATAACTTTCATGAAGAATAGACGAGAAATTAGGGTTTAAAAGAGTAAAGTGAAGTAAAAACCCTAATTGCAAAGTAAACCCTAAAACAAGTAGACATCCTAAAAAGGAATAGAAATCTTAAGTAGCAAGATGGTTTGAATAGATTTTGATAAAAAGGAATTGGATGTGGTTTTAGGATTCTTGTACTTGCTTGATTGGATTTCCCTTCTTGGTTGATTCTATCTCAAATCTTCCTGACAGGTATGTGGTTATGCTTATGAATATCTCGAATAAGTGTTTCGAGGTTTTCAGAAGTTTTCCTCGATGACTAGAATTAAACTGTTGGATGAATTTTCATGCAAACTATAATTTGAATATGACTATCACTTAAGATAAGAGCCTACTAGCTCAGATCCTAGTCCCCTCTGTGGCTTAATAGTTTGACCTAGTACATGGCTACCTATGGGGTAGGCCTATCAGGTCATTGGACGACTTAGTATGTAACACCCAAGCCCACTGCCAAAGGCTCTAACAGGGTTTCAGGAATGACGACTGGCCTCACAAACCACCACTAGCCTTAACTGCGCACTTTGTCCTCACTGAGGTGCAAGCCAGGATCAACTTCCCGACTGGTCACCCATCCTAGTACTACTCCAAGCTGAGCACACTTAACTATGGAGTTCTTTAGAGATGGGCTCCCTGAAAAGGAGGTGCACCTTGGTGATATGGGTAGTCCAATCATTCCTTTTAAGATTTTCTTATCCAAGGCCTCAAATCCTGGAACGTTACAATCTCCCCCACTTAGACTCTTGACGTCCTCGTCAAGGCTCAACTATATGGCCTCATAATCTGACCCCATTTCAGTGCAGACCCACAATGGCCCATGGACACCCAGCTCCCGATCATAGAATACCAGCACAAGGGTGGCTACGTCAACCATGGACAACCCTTTCCTACATGCCTGGACCGCACGACTCAAGACTGGAATGCCATGCCCATGTGGGCCCCACCTACTAGAGAGGTTATGACTCTGATAATATTTGTAACACCCGGGCCCACTTCCCAAGGCTCTAGCAGGGTTTCATGAATGACGACTGGCCCCACAAACCACCACTAGCCTTAATTGCGCACTTTGTCCTCATTGACGCGCAAGCCAAGATCAACTTCCCAACTGGTCACCCATCCTAGTACTACTCCAAGCTGAGCACGCTTAACTATGGAGTTCTTTAGAGATGGGCTCCCTGAAAAGGAGGTGCACCTTGGTGATATGGGTAGTCCAATCATTTCTTTTAAGATTGCCTTATCCAAGGCCTCAAATCCTGGGACGTTACATAGTACATGGCTACCAATGGGGGTAGGTCCATCAAGTCACCTTGAGTCAGGGATTGGGGTACCTATGGGTAGTGCCATGCGACTCTTCAGCACACCGTGAGTTAAGGTTTGGGCTACCTATGGGTAGTGCCATGCGACTCAACCCTAGATATTGATCTACCTGTTAGGTAGGATCATGCGGGGTTAATGGGGATCTACCATGAGGAAGGTAGCATCCAGGTCCACTGCAGGGACAACACAGAGATAGGGGATATGTAAGGATTGAGTAGTATTTCTTAAGACATAATCTTGGTTGTTAAATGATAATTGGCTGATTACATTGTTATCATAGTTGCACGATTATTGTTTCGCCCACATACCAGCTTTATGATGACCGACGTTTTGTTTGTCGGCATTTAAGGTACAAGTGAAAAGAACAAACAGTAAAGTGGCATATGTGGAATTAAATGAGGATTAATGATCAAGGAGGATTAGTTAGAATTTTCTCTCATATGGATACAAGATTAGTAATCCATGTTTTTCAAAGGTATGCAAAAAGTTTTAATTAATACCAGATTTCAGTATAGTTGGTAGAATTTGACAATTGTTATCAATTATTTGTTGAACCTTTGATCCGGAAATGGGAATAACGGCTCTGACCTCTTGGTCTCCCTTAATTGGGGGTTACTGGGAGGCGGGGTCATTACAATGACTCTCCTATGTAAAGGGGTGGGAGTACAAATAGGGACAAACAACATTTCCAGAAAGTTTTTCTATGAGTACTTTGTCTTGGAGCTAGAAAAAATCATCCCAAGGATAACAATCCATAATCTGATGAGATGGGGCGACAACAATGCTAGCACATAGATGACTCTTAGTTCCACTTCCTCTTGGCAATCAATATGGTGAATGAAGAGTTTCCTCATCTTATTGGATGATTTAGAGGTCGAGTCTCTTTGGTGAAGGCTTGAGAAGAAGTAGCTTCTTCAAGTATCATAGAAGGTGTTACTGCAAGGACAAGGAGAAACAACCAACAACTACTACTTCAAATCTGGATCCTAAAGTGCATGTTCTACATCTACACAATACCAGTCCATTTGTAACCTAACTAGTGTGAGTGAACATATATTTGATATCCTTTGTATGTCATTATCATTATGTTGTTTAATGGCCATGACAGATCCATTAGCTAAAGCTTTGGTTTGCAAAAAAAAAATTGTATATGTTTTTCCCCCTCCCACTAAGGCCTTGTATGAATTTCATACCCCTAGATCACAAACATGCAATTGCTAAATTTTCTATCATCAGTGTCTTTAATCATATTTCATATATGAAAATTTTACATAGTCCATATTGCATAAAATATTGAGCCATATATAAGTTCCTAAATGATCCTAGGTTTTAGGCCTATAAAATATATCTTCATCAACATATTATACACTTTATTTAAATCAAAGTTTATCATGATGTATAGGGATCCAATGAATCTTACAATATCCTTACTTACTTGCAGTATATATTGGGGATATACTTGCTTCCCGTGTGGTTAACTAAGGTTTAGTTACCCCTGCATCCCAAAAAGTAACTATTTGGTTTGAAAAGTAAGTATTTGGTCCAAAAAGTAAGTATATGGTCCACAAAGTAACTATTGGGTCTGAAAAGTAACTATTTGACTTAATAAGTAAAAATGTTAAAAATTAACAATAAAAGTTTGCCAAGTTAGTAAAAGAAGATGTAGCTATACTTCTGTAACAATTGTAACTATTATACCTATCATGTAACTATTTGGAAGAGATTGTATCCTGGTAGACGTCTAGAGTAAAATACTACAAAAAAATAACTATTTTCTAGACCAGGGTACCTACCCATTCTGGTATATATATATATATATATATATATATATATATATATATATATATATATATATATATATATATATATATATATATGTATAGTCATTTGTGAATATGTATATGAAAATTTGTAATCAACTAAGGATATATATAATTTATTATATTCTATGACTAAATGGAAGAATCAAAAGCATAATATATATATATATGTCTAAAATTCTAGCCATTTACATGTGTTTTCTTAGAATAATACAAATCATGAACTTTATATCATTTTTGCAAGATTTGGCAATTTACTATAATTGTAAATAATGTTTACCTTATTGTAATAAACCCCAACCAATTTTCTATGTATCATATGTTTTAGTGAAGTTTCTAGGCACCTGTCTACATAGTTAGGTTTCGAGTTTGGAGTGACCCATGTCCACTAAACACTATTGTGGACTGCCGCTAGATATTCAAGTATGGTGGGACACATGCCAACTAAATGCTCCTATTTTTGGACTAGATACTACCCCATAATACTTCTCTCATCCATCTACTAGAAAGTGATA